>ML862249.1:0-11699 GCA_009831015.1 Picea engelmannii
ATTCTTGTTTTCAGTGGGACTTGGGATGAACATGTCAGGCATGTAAAGCAAGTATTGGATACTTTGCAAAGGGAAAAGTTGTATGTGAAAATGTCTAAATGTGAATTTGGCAAGACTGCACTTGTATACTTAGGTCACATCGTGGGAAGAGGACAATTCAAGATCGATCCTTCCAAAATTGAAGTGATTGTGAAATGGCCTGAGCCAAAGAGTGTAACCAAGATTCGAAGCTTCTTGGGTGCAGTCCAGTATTGGAGAAGATTCATTCCCAACTTCTCTTTAATCATAGCTCCTTTGCATGCCTTAACCAGTGTGAAGAACACTTTTTAGTGGGAAGGAAAGCAACAAAAATCTTTCAACATTTTGAAGGACAAGATCAATACCGCACCAGTATTAGCACTGTCAAATCTTCAACAGTCATTTGAGATCGAGACAGATGCCAGCGGATATGCCATGGGTGCATTATTGATACAATATCGTAAGCCTATTTGTTACCACTCTGAGACTTTTAACCAAGCTGTTGTTAACTATCCTACGTATGATAAAGAGTTGTATGCATTAGTTCAAAGTGTAAAGAAATGGAAGCATTACTTGTTAGGGAAGGAAACCATCATACATATAGATCACCAGCCCTTATAGTATCTCCAGGCACAGTCCAAACTGCAGCAATCTTGACACTACAGATGTATGGGTTTTCTACAACAATTTAATTTGGTAATAAAGTACAAGAAGGGTAGAAGTAACAAGGTATCTGATATGCTTTCTAGACCCCCTATTGTTGCTTCTATTATTTTGAAGAATACTTATTTATCTCATGATAGCTATGTAGAACAATATGTCATCGATGAAGATTTTAAAGAAGTATATGAGAAGCTAACCCATGGTGCACAGGTAGAGAACTATTGTCTACAAGGAAAGCTACTCTATCATCTTGGGAAGCTATGTATTCCTACAAGTGAACAAGTCCATGTAATATGAGAATCTCATACTTCTCTTGTATCGGGGCATTTTGGGGTAGGAAAAACTATGGCTCATTTGCAGAGATTTTGTTATTGGCCTCAAATGAAAGAAATTGTAAGTAAATATGTAAAGGGGTGTGTGATGTGTTCTACTTGTAATCCCACTAATAGAAAATTGGGGCTATACTCACCACTTCATGTTCCATCCCATCCATGGGAAATAATTTCCATGGATTTTGTAGGGGGTTTACCAATGACCAGAGGGGGTCATGATTATTTGTATGTCGTAGTGGATAGGTTCAACAAGATGTGTATCTTGATGCCATGTAAAAAGTAGATCACTACTGAGTAGACTGCTAATATATTTTTTCATCATCTTTGGGTTCACTTTGGATTACCCATGTCCATTGTCTCAGATCTAGATACTCAATTCCTTGGGGATTTTTGGACTAGCTTGTGGAAAATGATGGACACCAAATTGAAGAGGAGCACTTCTTTTCATCCACAGACCGACAGACAGACAAAGGTGGTAAATAGAACAGTGGTACTTTTTCTTCAAGGCTACTGCAACAAGCATCCTAAGTTATGTGATGAACAGATACCTTATGTACAACATGCTTATAATCGAGATTTACATTCATCCACTCAGATTTCACCTTTTGAGACGTGTTATGGGTACCTACCAAAGGTTCCTTTGGACTTGATGTATGGGAGAGATGGTGATGTGAATGAAGAACTCACAAAGGACAGAGCCCGCAAGTTCATCCAGAGGATTCAACAGATACACCAGGCATTCAGGGAACAGTTGGAGAAGAGTCAAGCATAGTATAAAGCTCGGCATGCCAAGCATAGGGTTGATCATCAGTTCCAAGTTGGAGACCGGGTATGGCTTCATATCAGCAAGGAACGATTGAAGGGTGAAGGCAAGAAAATCAATCCCATCCGATATGGACCCTTCACTATTTTGGAGAAAAGCGGCACTAATGCGTTTCGTTTAGATCTTCCACCTTATATGAAAATATACTCAGTTGTGAACGTAGAGAACTTGAAAATTTTTTAACCTCCCATGATCATGGATCAGGATGAGGAAGTTTCAATACCATCAGTTGATGAGTTTGCACCTGAGTACTTGGATGAGTTACAATACGATATTATCTTGGACAGAAGGATGAGGACTTCACACAGAGGTGATGTTGATTATCTTCGAGTAGGCTTAAAGGGCACACATCCAAGAAAGGAAAAGTGGATTGAGAAAAATAAGGTGAGGGAACTCTTCCCTCACTTACCAAGTGATTGATAAAATCTTTTGGTGGTCCAAAAATCTCTCAGTGGGAAGGCGTGATCCAAAATGGATTCAAAGAAGGTTAAAACAACTCAGAATGCATAGAAGCAAATCAGAACGCTCAGAATGGCTCCATCAGATAGTAAAAGGGAAAAAAAAAACAAATTTACTAAAACTAAATGAAAATGGCATAATCACAAAGAGTGCATTGCAATCTTTCTAACGGTGCAAACGGCTCGTCAAACAGAGTTGTGGATCAAAAGTTATAAGCGGTCAAAGTTTGGTCAAACTTGGTCAAACATGCAAAAGTCAAAGTGACACGTGGAACCACTTCAAGGGTAACACGTGGAACAACTGATTTGTCAAGATGACATGGCATGGTAGACACGTGGGAACGTTTGGTGATGACACATGTCAACTTCATTGGAAAATCATATTGTGACAAGTGGCAGTTTTAGTGGACCAGTTATATGGTGCCACGTGGCCCAGTCATGGGCTACCACGTGGTACCCCTCCAATGGCTGGAAAATGAAAAATTTTATTCGACTCCCCAAGGGTTGAATAAAATCATGACCTCCAAACAGCCCAAAGACCCACACAGACGTGCTAACCACTACACCATACCTTGTTTCTTGTGTGAAATATGGTTTAAATAATATTTAAATGTAAACTTTGAACTAAGCGACAAAGAGAGGGGAGGCCTAGCCCCTTTTCACGTGTTTTGAACCATGCGACCACACACCAACGAATAGCGTACTCCCAACTATCCACCAAGATTCACGCGCTCCATAACTATATGCCACGGGTTAGACTTTGGATAAGTGGGTTTTACAACAAACCAAACACATTAAAAAATATGCCCTACGCCCTATTTTAATGGGGTTTGTTTTTAATATTTGTTTTGTATATGCCATATTTAAACAATGGCTCAAACAAACCATGCCATTCTATTGGAACGAATGGCCTAGATGCTAAACAACCTTATCCAATTGGATTTTTAAAAAGGGGTTGTAATTAATTATTTTTTTATGTAAAGATGCCTCTTTTGGGTTATAAAAAGGGGGTTCATCTCTCATGTAAGGAGGTTCTCATTACAAGTTGCGAATAAAACTTGGTGATGAATTATTTTGTATAGATTTTTATGCTCGTTTGTATTAAAAGGAGAACCAAGGGCACACGTACGGAAGAGGCACAAATTTTGAGATTGAGGCACGAAATCCGAGGTGAGGTTTTTCTTGGGTCTAAAAGTGCCATACTTTGATTGAGGCATGGAGACAGTCATTTTTAGGTAAAACGACACCACGAACGCAATGGTGGTGTTATTTTTCTGATATGAGCAAAGCTTCTGTGGCTTAACTCCAGAATGAGGTATACTTATGTATTTTGCCCAATTCTTTTGTGGAGTTAATAAAAATACCTACCCATTTGAGAGCAGGACCCGGAGACGTAGTCCACCAGGGACGAACTCCGTTATCAAGTTCTTTGTGTTCATATTTCATGATTGTGTCTCTTTAATTTTGATCTTTTCCTTCTTTATGGTGTACTTTTGTTTATGCTCATTTTATGCAATTCTTTAATAAGTCACCTGACGAAAAGATCGCGGATCAATCTTCTAGTGGAAAAACTAGTTCCCATTCCCAGATGAGAAGAAAGAAGAGGAAACAATCCAAGATTCATGACCCTGTAGAGTTCAATAAAGTCAAACCACCCACCTTCTATGGAGAGATTAAGAAGGGGGAAGAAGAAGAACTTTGGCTACTCAGCTTAACGAAGTACTTCAAATTCCATGACTACTCTAAAAACCTAAAGGCTGAGATAACTATTTTAAACCTGAATGGGAAAGATTTCATTTGGTGGGAGGACCTTAGGAATGTGAAAGGAATCCATGAGAAGGACTTTTCATGGAAACAATTTGAGAAATACTTCAAGAAGAAGTATCTGTCAGAAAAGTACTTTGATGGGAAGACCAAGGAGTTCTATGAACTCAAGCTGGGGAAACTCACCATAGATGAGTATATCAACAAATTTCTCGAGCTGATGAGGTATGTTCCCTACATAAAGGATGAAAAGGTAAAGATGCAATGATTTATTAGTGGATTACCTCAGTCCTATCGAGACAAAATTGAGTTTGATAAGCCAAAGACTTTAGAAGATACTCTTCGAAAAACAAGGTATTGCTATGAACAATTCAAGAATAGGACAGAACCCCATGAAGACTGGAAGAAGAAAAAAAAAATGGGATTCAAGAATAAGGGGTTTAAATCCTCAAGATTTAAGAACCATGGGAAGATCTCTAGGATGAGCCTTCCTGCCTGAAGTGTGTATCAGAAAAATTTTCTGTGCCAGGGTGGAAATAAACCATTCAAAGCAGCTCCAAGTAAGATTGATAACACGAAGAGAGAACCCTTGAAATTTTTAGGTTGTGGAGAGGAACATTTGCTGAGGGACAGTTTGCATAGGAAACAGAGCAATAAGAGGGTCTACAACATCCAAGATGCTAGCATAGTCAATGATGTGGCTAGGAGCATGCCACAAATTTATGCAACCTTGGATAATAGACAAACTGACCACCAAGCTTCAGTGGTGGATATGAAAGGTACGATTTCCAACCATCTTGTTTCCATTTTAATTGACCCTGGTTCATATTTAAGTTATGTTGACCCTCAAACTATTTAGAAATGTAAACTGCAACAAGTTAAACATGTTAAATCATGGATGGTACAACTAGCCACTAGAACCAAAAGAAACTTAACAGAGTTCATACCAGCATGCCAATTTGTTATAAGTGGGTTTCCCACCCAATCAAACCTAAACCTACTTCCTCTAGGATCTTATGACCTGTTGATTGGCATGGACTGGTTTTCTGCCCAGAAAACAAAGTTGGATTGTTACAGTAAAATTTTGGAGTGTGAAAATGAAGAAGGAAGAAGGGTAACCCTACAAGAGATTCAAAATATTGTCTCAGTGGGACAAATATCATACCTCAAGGTGAAGAAGTATTGCAGAAAGGGATGTCCCTTATATGCAATACAAGTACTGAACTCTGTTGAGAATGAAAAACCCAGCCTAGACGACCATCCCATATTAGGAGAATATAAAGATGTATTCCCGAAAGAGGTGTCAGGTCTACCTCCAAGAAGTGATATTGAATTTTCAATAGAACTTGTACCATGAGTGTTGCCAATGTCTAGAACACCCTATAGAATGAGTACACCAGACCTATTTGAGCTCAAACTATAGCTGAAGGAGATGTGGGACAAAGGCTACATTCAACCTAGTGTGTCTCCATGGGGAGCACCAACCTTGTTTGTGAAAAAGAAAGATGACACACTCAGACCGTGCATAGATTATAGACAACTCAATAAGATGACCATCAAGAATAAGTATCCCTTGCCAATGATCGATGACTTATTTGACCAATTAAGGGGTGCTACAATCTTCTCCAAGATTGACTTGAGGTCTGAATACCATCAAGTCCGAATTAAATATGAAGACTTCTACAAGACAACCTTTAGGACAAGATATGGTTACTATGAATTTGTGTTGGTGCCATTTGGGCTTACCAATGCACCAACCACTTTTATGTGCTTAATGAATTATGTATTTAGAAATTTTTGGATAGGTTTGTGTTGGATTTCAATGATGATATCCTAATCTATTCCAAGAATAGGGAAGAACATGAAGAACATCTCAAGATAGTACTCCAAGTACTAAGAGAACATGAGCTCTATGCTAAGCTTAGTAAGTGTGACTTTTTCCAGAAACAAGTCCATTACTGAGGCCATGTTATTTCTGAGGAATGAGTGACAGTTGATCCTGATAAGATTAAATCCATCATGGATTGGCCTACCCCAAAGGATGTATTTGACATCAAATCCTTTATGGGCCTAGCAAGATACTATAGGAGATTCATAAGGGGATTCTCCAAGATTGGTTTCTCAATCACCTCCCTTCAGAAAAAGGGGGTTAAATTCATTTGGACATCAGAATGTGAAGAAAGATTTCAAGAGCTGAAATACCTTCTAACCAATGCACATGTACTGAAGATTGTAGACCCAAACAAGGATTTCCTTGTGTGTATAGATGCCTGCAAGGAAGGGCTAGGAGGAGTCCTTATGCAAGAAGGACATGTGATTTTCTACGAATCTAGAAAATTGAATGAGCTTGAAGTCAATTATGTGACCCACGATATGGAATTGGCTACCATAGTGCATGCTTTGAAAATGTGGAGGCATTACCTCTTAGGTAGAAGATTTATACTTATGACAAGCCATAGTGGGTTATGGTATTTGTTTGACCAATCAAAACTCAATGTGATACAAGCTAGGTGGATGGCTCTCCTTAGTGAGTTTGATTTTTAAATCAAACATATCAAAGGAAAGGAGAATAGGGTGGTTGATGCCCTTAGTAGAAGCATGAAAGTGGTTCAGTTGGCAGTTGTAAGCGCCAATGAATCAGGCATCAAAGAGAGAGTCAAAACTACACAAGAAACAAATGTATTTTTCAAGACCATGACATCATACCTAAAGCAAGAGCCCATAGGGATGAAGTACGAAGGCTATCTGATGCATAATGATGGCCTATTGACTTACAAGGGAATATTGTATATTCCAAATTGTGACGAGTTGAAGAGGTTCATACTGGATGAACTACACAAAAGACCATATACTAGTCATCATGGTTATCAAAAGATGATCGTGGCCACTAGAAAACTATTTTATTGGCCCAGACTGAAAAATGGCATAGCTAATTACTTAGCTAAGTGTCTAGAATGTCAACAAGTCAAGGTAGAGCACCGACACCCAGCAGGGCTATTGCAGCCCCTACCAATTCTCGAATGGAAATGGGAAACCATATCCATGGATTTCATCGCAGGATTACCAAGATCAACCAAACAGAACAACGTCATCATGCTATTTGTGGACAAACTAAGCAAGGCTGCTCACTTCATACCCATCAATTCAACTTGAAAGACAATAGATATTGCTAGCATTTTCATGAAAGAAATATTTAGACTGCATGGCATGCCTAAGGAAATTATATCCGACAAAGATACAAATTTTACTTCAAACTTTTGGAAATCTCTTTTTGTTGGTTTTGAAACAAAATTACTCTTTAGTACAACCTATCACCCTCAAAATGATGGGAAGAAAGAGAGGGTAAACCAAGTGTTAGAAGACATGTTGAGGATGCATGTAATTCATCAACCCAATAAGTGGGAGGACTACCTACCATTGGTAGAAAATGAGTCCTTTTGAAGCCCTTTATGGAAGACAATGCAACATTCCAATCAGCTAGAACAACTTAGTAGACAGAGTTACAATCGGGCTAGATATGCTAAAGGAAACAAAACAAAAAGTAATCTAGATCAGAAAAAATCTGAAGATAGCCCAGGTTAGACAACAGAGCTATGTAGACATGAAAATGACTCCTAGAGAGTTCAAAGAAGGGGATCATGTGTATCTCCTAGTTAGACCTAAGAAGAGCTCTTTGAGGATGGGAACTTATGCCAAGTTGAAACCTCAGTATTGTGGACCCTTTGAATTATTGGATAGAGTGGGGATAGTATCCTATTGGCTAGCACTTCCTCCCATAGTGAAGGCACATAATGTTTTCCTTGTTTCTTTATTAAAGAAGTATGTACATGATTCTAATCATATTATTGACTGTTTTGTGATTCAAGTGGAACCCGAGGGACAATTCCTGCCATAACCTCATTGCATAATAGATAGGAAGGAAACCCCACTCAGAAACATAACCATTGCATAGGTCAAGGTGCAGTGGAAACACTTTGGCCCAGATGTGGCTGCATGGGAAAAGGAGGATGCCTTGAAACATGCATATCCATTTTTGTTTACTTATGTACATACAAGGCACATCGATAGATAGAACATTGAGGACGATGTTCCTTTAAGGGGGAGGGGATTGTAATACCCTTTTTCCCTTGAGTTTGTAAATATAACTATAATTGGACAAGAGACTATGGTGGACTAAATATGTGTGAATGTTTGATTTGATGAACCTTTGTATAAAAGGGTCAATGTTTGAATTTTGTGTTATTAATAGAAATTGGATATGTGTTGCACAATTGTTGAAATGGGGGAGTTTTCCATGATAGACCATGGATGAAATGAGAGAGATGGTGAGGGGAAGCCAAGAATGGTTGAGATGACCCTCACCAAACCAGTACCTACTGGGTGTAATTGCTCAATAGTCCTCTAACCCAGAAATTAATTACCAATCAGGTTGGTAGATGGAAGGCCATCCTCAAGAGTTAATGAGATGGGGTAAGGTACCCATATGTAAGGCTTCCAGGCCTGACCATGAATTGGGATTCAGACCCATGCAACCTTGTTGAGGAAGGCAATAAAGGAGGTAATTCAGGGGACATAGCCAAATCTACAAGATAACAGAGTAGAGAGAACAATCGTAAAAAATAGAAGACAAACATGTTTTTGACTCTGGAGTTCAAAGAAAAGTTGAGAAGCAAGTTTGTTTTGGTTGTAAGAAGTCATGGGAAGGGTTTCACTACAAGCTGATAAACGAGGTTGACGAGTGATAGAGGAAGTGCTCATGTAGATCTCCTTGCTTGGAGTGGAGGAAACCGATTGCCAAGTTCCCGTGGGAGGAGGAGAGTAACCTATGTCCCTGACTGTTGTGGAGAAAGGAGAAAGAATCTCTCTCAGAGCATCATGGTCTAGCTCGGGGGTGGCCAGTGGTAAATCTGTCAGTAGTGATTGTGCCTATGGTTGGGAGGAAACATCACCCCTTTCATCATTTGCTTCACATTCTCCAGTTTTGATAAGTATTATCATACTCTTTGTATATATATATTAGATGCGATGATAGAATGTCTATGTTTATGGTTAAGTCTTTCAGTATTTGAACAATTATTAGAAATTCTCATTTTCTTATGTAAACTATTATATCTATATGGTCTTTGATTTGTCTCAGTTTAGCTGCTAGAGATTCATGGGATGTGAATCCGTAGGAGAGTTGGAGTAGGAGTAACTAAAATGTCGAAGTCCTGCCGACCCTTTGAATTCACCTTAGCGGGAATGTCAAGTTCATCTCTGTGGGAGAAGGGTGTTTTCCTTCAGATTATCCACCCATTTAACCGAGGACTCATGCCCATGTCCTTAAGCCATTTATTTCTAAAAGGATTAGCGCTTAGCCCACCAGAATTTCCAAAGGACCCATATGACTAGGGTCTGGGAACCCTACGCTAGTTGAAAAGGAGCTAGCCTATTTGGATTCAGGACTTCAAAACTTACGACTCCACAATCCTCAAAAGTATTCAAAGTCCGGAGTCACGAATAGATGAGGGTCGTCGATCTAGGGATTCAGTGTGGATCTCTCTCAGCTATTAGTTTGAACTTAGAAAGGGAAGCGTTAAGCACTTCGACAAATTTCTACTTCAGGAGATTAGAAGTGGTCTAGAGTCGAAACTCCTGAATGCCAAAGTCACGAAGTTAATCAGGACCGTTGAAAATGGGGGGACACATGTCCACAGATCAATGACTATCCAAAAGTTTGAGTATTCGTCGGTATAGGGACGCGAAAGTTTCCCCAGAGCTCTCTAAGCTAGAGTAAATCTTGGTTGTCAATGCTAGATACACGTGGCGATAGATCGGGCGTGGTCTGGAGAGGAAGCCGAAAGATACACACCGAACTCCTGAATGTTGAATTTCCAAAGTAACGTGTACAGTCGATCCGCGGATCCTTCAGGATCCCTTTCAGTCGTCGATCTAAGGAACCCACCCTCAACTACCCAACCAATCGGGAATGTGTCATGGAGCACCATTTGGCCCCTACTTTCCCCTTTCAAATGTTGTCCATCAAACTAGAGTCATTGGATGAGAGGATACGTGGCAAGCAATCCTTTAGTCTGGAGACTTAGTACCCTAGAGGAACTTGGCCAAGAGTTTTCAAGGTGTGAAAACTCCTGAAGTCGCGAACGACGAAGTAAATCACAGTCGTTGGTAGGAAGAGGACATGTGGTGCCAGATCCGAGAGTTCGGAGACTTGGATCTTCGGGGGATTCACGATGAGAGGATCTAGAAAGCTCCGAAGCTCGAATCTGCGAAGTAATGAGAGTCGTAGACCTAAGGATATACGTGAACTCTTACTAATCGTGAGATTGATGGTCTGAGAATCTATCAGTCCAAGATGATGTGGCATCCTAATGTCATTCAAGGTGATGTGGACCCACATTAGGCATGCCATGTGTCACCCAGATATGTCTGATTCACAGACCCGTTATGCCTATTAGAGCATGACACATGTCACCCCCTAAAGAGGACATGTGTCACCCTTGGCCCCGTCGCGTGTCATCTTTTGGTTCGTGCCCGCCTCACCAACGTGGTTGTTGACATGTCCAGAACTCTGAGAGTCTGGATAACTTTGAGAGTTCGGAAGATTTGGACGTATTGTGGAAGAAGGGATGTTCTACGTCAATCATCGATCGTCGAACGTCAAAGGCTCAACAAAGATCGTCAATTGCCGAAGGTTCAATGAAGATCGTTGATTGTCGAAGGTTCAACGAAGATCGACGATCGTCGAAAGCCAAACGTTCAATGATGATCGTCGATTTCCAAAACACTAAAAGCGTAGGATGTCGATCATCAATTGTCGACTGTCGAACGCCGAAAAAGGGGCGTTCAACGTAAGACGTCGAATGGATAAGGACATGTGGCAAGATTTCAGGACTTTGGGGATTAGGAAAAAGGAGTGTTCAGTGCCGAACTCTAAAGACCCGAACTAATAACACCCAAATAACTTCGGGAGGCCATATCTTGCAAACCAAGGATCGGATTTTGAGCCAGTAACAGTCATTAGAAATCTACAGACAAGTAGAAGAGGATGAAAAGCTCGGAGAGATTATTTGATATAGTTAATAAAAACAAAAAATCGATGCCCCATCCCTAGAAAGGGTATTTAGGGGTTGGGTGTGTTACACATTTATAAGCTACAATAGAAAATTATCAGAGCTGAATACGATACAATATCTTTATGTGAAGTCCTCAAGTCTGCAGTGAAATTTTGTTGGACCAAAATGACAATACAGTGTGTTTTGAAAATTGCATTAGATACAAATTTTAGAAAGTTCCTTTTGAGTAAAATGAGGTCAGTTAAATTGGATCTCTATAAGCTACAATTATATATCTTAAGAACCCAATGGTATAGGTTAATCCAAGAGATGACACACTTCTAACATAAAACATTTTCCCCAAGGTACTACAAGGAAAGTCATAAAACCATGTAATGTTATGAAATGCTACTAGGCAATCATTAGGTGTTTACCACTTTATGATGAGATAGTAAGTTACATCATCGTTTCCAAATAAGTATTGATACACGGAATGTCAAACAAAGAAAATAGGAACCAAGCCATACCGTACAACAATGCATCTATCATCTGAGGAGTTGGCATGAAAGTGAGCTACACCATAGTTGAG
>ML862250.1:0-19075 GCA_009831015.1 Picea engelmannii
TTTTAGTTTCTATACTTTTAGGATAATATGGGGTTGGTTTAGGGGTAGGTTGTGGGGGATCATCATGAACTTTAGATCTGAAGGTTCATAATAGTTCTTGGAAGTATATCTCTTCTAGACATATTGAAATTGTGTATAATTTCTAGGATGTCTATATTGATTCCTTCACTGTTGTACTTGTTTCCACACTCATAATTTATCTACAGTTGCATTGATAACATTTTTTTCCAAGTCATGTAGAAGAATGTATTAGAATGTCCTAGGAGTCATAGCACTGTCAAAAATTGTTGGGACAATTAGGAATATATGTGCTCTATTTCCTTGAACAAATTCTCAGAATCACACCAACAACCTTTGATCTTCATTCAGGGCTTGCTTATGTATGTTTTTAAATATAGAAGCTTGATATTGGTGCCACCAAAGGTTTACACACTACCTATGGATGTGGGTAAAATAGGTTTCCATGATAGGATTACCTAAAACTTTAAAATGGAGTTAGTTGAACAATGATAGGTGTGTAGATCCATTTATAAATATCAAATCCATTGGACTCTGGACATTACAATACTACTAGAGAAAATGAAGTTGACATATTTTCCTCAACTTTGATTTCATTCTTAAAATAAAAGGCATATCAAATCATAAATTAGTCTAAAGAAGGAGATCAATTCCTAAGTAGAACACATATGTTTTTTCCTTATGGAGGACCATGCAGTGGGTCTCAATCTTATGTCAACTAATGATGGGAAGTTTAAATAAAACTTTGTAGAAATTGAAGATTGATCTGAGGATATAGGAGCTTTGACCATGGATAAGCCAATGGACTAACCATGGAACTAACCTTTGTTGGAGAAGTTATAGGATATAGGGTATTGTCCATGTCTCAAGTTGTTACCTAGGATCAGTTTTTCTCTCATTTTCCACCTCCACATTGTGATTGAGGCACAATGGATGTAGAACTTAAGCTGGCATTGACATCACCTTTAGTTTTTTGTTCAACTATTTTGTGGTCGATGCCATTTTATTTCTATTTTTATGACTGGATTTTTCCTTCCTCATATAGTGTTGTTTTGTTGATAGAAAATAAGGGGAATATCCTCATATAAATGGAAATTTCCAGTCATTACTATTGAACTCAACTAGCGTCTAAATTTTTCCAAAAATTAATAAAAAATGTATATCATTAGCTAGATTTAAAGTATTTTTAATTCAATGGACCCTATCATTGTAGTGGTCAAATTATCTCAATACCATGAGGGAAACTCGATCATGCTTATCTACAATTCTATCTCTCTCATAAAATGGCCAAGTAACCAAATCAAAGCGGCATATTTGCTATTGAATATTTTGTTTGATATTAACATGACCACGATTCTATATTTTATTATCCATATTGAAAGGTTTTCCAATTCAAAAGTTGATTTGGAGTGAAATTTCCAAAGTTGATGTGATAGCATTCTCCCTTACTTTATCTTGCGGACGGTTTTAGTGTCATGCCTTGTGGGAAACCTTTGGCTTGTGATGGTTATCTATGTGATGTTGCATGGTATCTTACTACAATGGAATATCCCTATGTAGGAATTTCTTCCACATTAACACTCCTTTCTCATACATCCACACACACTCTCAAACTCATTGAATCTCCCATATTAGGCATGTACAAGCTCCGATACCATATAAAAAAATAGGAAAATTGCAATAACATACAAAAGAAACAAATAAAAAATATACAATAAACTTTAAAACACATTGTCTTTTATTATGCCTGTTGAACACACACACATAGATAAGTAATTAGAGGATATTTGACAAGTTCAACTTCCCACAGAATATGAAACACCAAATTTTATTTAAAAAGAAAATGAAATAAATATAACATCTAGTTGGATGTCCAACTGTACATTTTTAACAATATGAACAATGGTGGTTGCTTCAGAATTCTACAGAAGTCTCTTTTGAGCTCTATTCTCAGGCTCATACATGGTGCTTCTTCTTCTAGAGGCTACTAGGACTCCATCCACTACCCTATACAAGGATCTCTTTTCTTCTCCTAGTTGCAAGGTCTATATTGACCCTCTGTTCTTAGACTTGCCTTCACACAATACAACTAGCTAACAATGGTAAAAATAAATGAGATATTGAGTGCAACCTATGCTCTGGATGATTGGATGGTTGGATCCTTCACTTACATAACTAGTAAAAAACTTGTAAGATTATTATGGAGCCAATAAGAGAAAACTTCCAGTCATGGAAGACGATAAATCTTGATTTCTTGGCTTCTCTCTACTCTATGACTGTTCACTTCATTCTTCTTTGTGCTCTCTCCTAGAATTTAAAGTTGGATTGCAACTCAAACAAATGGAGGTTATAAATAATGCACCACCCTATGTGGAAGCCAACATCAAAACATGTACTCCATAATATTCAACTTCACAAATCTTAGCATCCCATCCTCGCATAAGAAAAGATTTGTCTAGTTTAAGATTGCGCCTATTCTTGAAATCAATTGTGAGTTGACAAAATCAGAGGCAAAGTTAAGCTTGTTCGCCTCTATGATATGATTGTTGCAGCTGGAATAATGTTGAACTAGCCTAGCCAAAAGTAGCTCAACTAAACATTGAACTTCGATAAGTAATTCAAAATTGTGTTGTGACTTTGAATTGCATTGTACATAATGGCCATTCGAAAAATTTGTTGTCAGGAGTAAGAACTTGCCCATAATTATTGGTTTTTGATAGATAGATATATTGCTCGATGATTGAGTATATCAAGGAACATCAAATTATTTATGTCAGTGAAAAAATAATGAATTGATACTTCACAACCAATTCCCTTCATTTTCAAGAGTGCCAAAAACGTTTTTATTCAACAACTAAATCATTTTTTCTCTGCTATAATGCTTAGATGCAAAAAACGTTTTTCTTGGACTTCAACTATCATTGTTTGTTTACCTCTTCATTCTATTTGGAATCTGAAAGGAAAACATTATGCCATTCCTTGGAAATATCATGGAAGCAATAAATACACCAGCAAAAGCAATTTCGTTTTTCTCTCCTCTGAAAAGACCATGGGAGGCTAGTACAATTTTTTTATGCTGCAAAAAAACGTTGAGATTCCTATAAAGTGATTGGAGGCCCATACCAATTCGTTCTAGCTCAACAATCAACCAAACAAAGGAAGATGAGATACCACACAATGGTGTGTACAACCCGTACGGTCGGCGTATGGTTTTACCACAATTTACTTGAAGTAGGGGTTGTCTTAGGGGATGCTTATGGTCAGTGGGAAAGCCTCCATGTCAAAGAAATAGGTGAATCTAGCCACTAGAAAGTAAAACATCCAGATTCAAGAACAAATTCTCCTAGGAAGATATGTAGTCGTCCAAGGAAGTGGGAAACATTTCAAGGAGAAAAGGATTTGCTCAAACGATGAAATTACAGTCCAGTGGGTAATACATTCGCCCTAGAAAATAGGAATTCGACCAAGAGAAAGTATCAATTTTTCTTAGGGAAGATAAATTGCTCAGGGAAGGAGGGAGTATGGATTTGCGGAGAAAGAAAATCACCCAAGGTAGAGAATAGTCGACCAACAAATGTGAATTGCTAAAATTAAACACTGAGAATGGAAACTCGGCTAAATAATTGCAACAATCAATTTTTATCAGCCATTGATCTCAAAAGTTAGAATGAAATGGGCGGTGGAAATTCCAGAGTTGTTGTGGTTCTTAGTTTCCATCATAATTCAATTATAGGCAACAAATTAAACCAAAACCAAGCAAGTACATAGTTATTAATCAAACACATAGAATTAGCTCTGATCTATTCATTCATACAAATAAATTCATCAACAATAAGCATAGAAGCAGGTGAATCAATCCACTTGGAAGTAAAACATCCATATTCAAGAACAAATTAGCCGAGAAAGATATGTAGTTGTCGAGAGAAGTGGGAAACGTTCCAAGGAGAAAGGGATTTGCTCTAGCTATGGAATTACAATCCAGTGGGTAATAAATTTTCCACAACAAATAGGAATTTGGAATTTGACATGCAAGTGTTAATTTGTTTCAGGGAAGAGAAATTGCTCAGGGAAGGAGGGCTTATAGCTTTGAGGAGAAATAAAATCGCAAGGGGAAAAGAGTATTTGACCAATAAATATGAATTTCTACAATCAAGCACTAAGAATGGAAACTCAACTAAATAATTGCAGCAGTCAATTTTTTATCAGCCATTGATCTCAAAAGTTAAAGTGAAATGGGCGGTGGACATTCCAGAGTTGTTGTGGTTCTTCATTTCCATCAGAATTTAAACCTAAACTAAGCAAGCAGTAGTACATAGTTATTAATCAATCAAAGAGAATTATCTATGATCTATGCATTCATACAAACAAATTCCTCAACAACAAGCATAGCAAATAGTGACAATAAACACAATTTTTTTACTCTAGAAACCCAAATGGGAAAACCATATTTGAATGGGGCTCTATTCATCTTAGGAATCTTCTGGTACAATGCTCTCCTATCTTTCTATACTTCTTCGTCCTTGTCCAAAATACCTTTTGGGAGTGAAATTACATGAGGAAATAGGGAGAGCTAAGGTAATGGGAAGGCCAACAAGCTAACTTTTCATTGGTTTGGATTCATTTTGGAACAAAGTCACTGCACAAGAAGTAAGGTGTTTGTATTGCACCAAGAGAAATGAGATTATGTTACAACTCTAAGTGGAAAAATATCATAGTGTCACATCACATCACTTCATGTGTTTAATGCTAATGTGGAAAAATAATCTTTTATTTATTTTAAATTGGCATATATCCATCTTAATCCTGGATCTTTTAAGTGGAAAAATGTTTACACCTTTTCTTTTTTTCTAATCCTTCTGGGTGACTAATAAGGATGGGGTTAAGATAGATCTATTTAGAAATGAAAAATAGCTCCAAGCTATAAGCATAATTAATTTCTCATTCCTAAATAGAAAACCAATTGTCAACATTGAAATAGTATTAGTAATAGATCCTATTATGGGTAGTTACAAATTCAATTCCTAGTAGTAGAACCATAAATTTACAAATTAGTTTAAATTATCCCAAAACCACATGGTCAAAAGTGCTAGAATTTATCAATTGTAGCCAAAATGGAACACAAGGAAAATCACATCATCACTAGGCTCTAGCCACTAGATCTGCCACCTCTTCCCGAGATGGAATAAAAAATTCATTACTTTTGTTGATGACTAAGTAATGCTCACTAGAATGAGCACAACACATTTCAAAAATTCAAAAAGTTTCATAAGGTGGTTTTAGAAGGATTCAAATGAGATCGTCTTAATATGGGAGCTTTGTGATAGAACAATAAGCTCTCCAAGTTGTATTGCATATTAATAGAAAAATTATATTCAACATGTGTATGTTAGATTTAAACTCAGAAGTATAACTTCTAATTGATATGATATCCATGAATGCCAATCTAATCTCAAATGATATGCCCAACAATTCTAAACTATTTTCCAATCACAACTAACAATTGTATTATAAATTAATATAAAAATTATAATCAGCATGTGTATGTTAGATTTAAACTAAAAAGTATACCTTCTGATTGATATACTATCCACAAATGTCAATCTAATCTCAAATGATATGCCCAACAATTCCAAGCTATTTTCCAACCACGACTTAAACTTCTAACTTGATCATACCTCGGATGTTTAAGAATAACTAATTGTAAAGTTTGACTTCCTATGGTAACAAGTAGGTATAGAAACAAATCCTCCTATGTTCGTTGGTAGTATCATTTGCATACTTCTATCCCATATTTTTTTTCTAGTTACATCTTCAACGAAACAGGTTGGCAAGAATTCAAGACTATAGCCATCAATGTAATGTTTACTTGCTTTGAAGCTAAATATTGAACCCTTTTTTAATTATTGGTTTATTGGTTTTGGGTAACTATTGAAGCTTTAAGTCCACCAACGTTTTGCAAACACCACTTTAAAATTTTCTTAGGCTTTGGTAGTGTTATTTCACTTCAAACACTATCTATACCTTCAAAAGGACATGACAAATCAATTTGATCTAAAGAATCCTGGCCATAAAATATCAATTTGATTTGAATGATCCTAGCTATAGTCTTCATCAAATACATCATGTTTGTGAACAACTATGACCTCCTCTTCCAATTTAGAGAGCCATTATGCCTTAAACTCTTCTATGTAATCTATAAAAATACACTTCTTGTTATTATCCTCAAGTTTGTATGTTCTTTTTTCAAAACATGAACATCGACATTACACCCAACCACTCTAAAATGACTAACTCATGGTTTCTTACCCCTCCATGATTCTAAAATTATGATGTGTGTGATAGCCTTTTGCTAGAACTATGTCAATAAGATATAATTGGTATGCACCTATTTTAATTAAAAATCATTTGACAGGATTTAGATTTGAGCATGCTTCACTCCCTATCCACATTAGTTTTGTTTTTCTTTGCCGCATCATTCTGGTTGGGAGTATGTGAATAAGTTAGTTAAATTTGAATTCCATGATACTTGTAGTACCAATATAAGTCCTTAGACTTTCAATTCCCACAACCATCAATTTTGAGAGCCCATGAGAATTTCAATTCCCATTGTTGGGAATTTTGGCCCTCAAATATGATCTAAAATTTTAGTTTCCCATCAACAAACATAGAAAATGTGGTCAAATACATTTTAAAATATAGTTAAAACCATAAAAACTATAGGTAGAGATCCTTCACAAATTCCAACACTGTAGCCTAATGTTTCGAAATTTTTTTATGGCTTTGTACCAAGTCAATCGGTTTCAAGTAGATAGCCCATGTAAACTTATTATTGAAAAAATCAATCATATTTAGGTTCAACGAAGAAAGGTTGCTTGGAACTTGGGAAACATACTAATTATTGGAGAAGTTTAGAGAATTGAGGACTTGTATGGATCCCAATGAATAAGGAACAAGATCTCTCAATTTATTTCTAGCTAGGTTTATTTCAGTGAGAGCATCATAGATATATAATGTGTAAGGTACAGACCCAGAGAGCATGTTATGCTACTAAAGAGGCCATTATTTCTTACATCTAGTCTAGCAAACAAAAATGCCTACTTGATTCCTTTATGCCAACTTCCTAAGAACTAATTGTTTTTTATGATCAAAACAAAGTTTTTACATTTCTGATTTATTGATTCATTTCACCCTCAAAATTAGTGAAGATCAAATTAAATATGGTGGAATTGGGTAATTCCTAGAGACATGGTGGTAGCCTACCACTTAGAATATTATTTCTTAATTGAAATTGTTCAAGTTCAAACAATCCCCATATGATTTGAGAATCTCACATGTGATGAAATTTTGTAGAATAGGAAAGAATTTTTTTTTTACCTCTTTACAAATATCTTGATGTATCATACCAGTGAACCCATTATCTAGTGCTTTTATGTTACTAAAATCAGACAAACTACCAAGGATTTATGGTAATGGGCCAATGATATTGTCCCTGTACAGAAAAAAATTCTATGAGATACCATAACTTGCCAAACTATTTGTACTTTTTCCCCAAAAATGTTTGATGGAGTTAAAGAGACACCATTTTTTTCAATATTACAAGCTTAGATAAATCTCCATTGAACGACTATTAGAGACACAAAAATACCTCAAGGACATAAGGTTTGTAAACCTTCAAGGGATATCTCTTATAATATAACTATATTAGAGTTGCAACTGATACAACTTCATAAGCCTTATGATTTCTTATGGTATAATTTATGTTAAGGAATTGTAGACAACTTTAGGTTTCCTAACGATTTAATATTATTGATGTAAGGAAATATAGGTTCAATCAGTTACCAGAAAATTTGTTCTTTGACAAGTTTAGACTTTGTAGGGAGTTGAGTGTGGAAAAATTAGGTAAAGTTTGGGTCAATAAATTAGATGTAAGGTTTAATG
This sequence comes from Picea engelmannii, assembly GCA_009831015.1. Lineage (NCBI taxonomy): Eukaryota > Viridiplantae > Streptophyta > Pinopsida > Pinales > Pinaceae > Picea > Picea engelmannii. The sequence continues at coordinate 7,957 of ML862250.1, forward strand.
TTTTTAATTGACTATAATTAATCAACAAACCACCTTGAGTGATTCCATATAAAAAATTGTAACCCAACTAAATACCCTTAAAGACCTTTTTCCCACAAATTCAAGAAGAAGAAACACCATTCGATCCATTTCTCTCCAAAGTTATTTCTATAACCAAACCAACCATTTTTCAGGTGCTTTCATTTCATTCTTAATTGGAATCCTATTGATGCCACTAGAGAAAATGCCTCTAAAGTGTCTACCCCTTCTCAAACATTCAAACCTGAAGTGCACATACCATAACTTGAACTCTAATTAGTTCTTGGATCCAACACAAAGTTGTAGATACCCACTTTCACACTATGTGTTTGTTAACCAATACTTGCAACTTTACTATGCCTTGTAGAGCATGTATATCTCCTCTTGCCTACAACTAGCATCTAGTATGCATGCAATCAAGTTGCACTTCCTAAAATGCAATATTGGAAGGCATGTAGCAGCCATGGAAACCTAAAATTGCATAATATAACTTCCTACATCAACAAACTGAGCTTGGTGCCACAGAATAAAGTAAAATATGTAAGGCATCCCTGGGACATTGTCAAAGAATCTAGTATAAAACCTAGAATCTAGTATGAAACCCTTCATTAAACCAGGGGAATGACCAAGGATACCAGAAGATGTTTTTCCTCTAACTAGGAAAATTGCAGATAATACTATTTTGAGACCCATTTCATGCTTAAATTAACCATTTCAAGGGCTCCTTTCTTTCATGCTATTTTTGGAATTTACATCAGAATTCAATGCCTAGGAGAGAGGGCACTTCATTGGAGGAGTTACATTGCTATTAGAGGTAGACATGGAGGAACACTCTTTTAAAGACAATTTTAACACCAATTGAAATGTATAATGTCTTGGAGAGATGACACACCCACTTCGAGACCATACCATGCACTCATTCATGGAAGTAGTTACATACTATGTTGGAAACACTTCATATGGAATTACATCCAAACATATCTATTCTAGGAACATATTGACAGAGAATTAGTTGGGAGCAATGTTATCACAAATAGATAGTCTGAAACCGAACCCACTTGTCCAGACCCTTAACTAATCCCCAAACCAATCATTGAACCAGACTAACTATTTAGATTCATTCAAAACAACTTAAAAAAAACATAAAACCCCTCCCCACTCCGTCCCAAACCCTGAAACAATTATATTTTTCATATTTTGTATGGATCCCTATCGATTTGACTCTTGATCAGTTCTAGTCTTGGTCCAAGTCCCATTTCTAGTTCTTACAAATTTCTTTCAATTTACATTCTACTCTAGGGACGCATGGATATGAAACCCTATAGATCATTACCTTTTAATGAAATCTTGATCCGAAAAAACCCATAAATGTTAAAGATTTCAAATAACAGAAAAATAAAGAATGGAAAAAAATCAAAAGAAGCCCTACAATATGTCCTATGCCATCGAATCATATCATATAAACACATGAAAACTCTGCTCAAGGAATTTTGAAAAGGAAAACTTCACATAGAAAACTCATCGGGGAGAACTTTGCGACCTGCAAAAAATTTGAAGGGCGAACTCAACTTTTCTCGTTATTTTCCAAATGACAAACAACATCGTTACATTTTGTGAAAAATTTAGGAGGGAAAATTGCATTCCCCGCACTAAATTTCCCAATTTTTCTTGGGTGAATGTTGATTTGAAGCACAAAGGATTGAATTTTGTTGGGCGAATGTGGATTTGAAATGTAGAGGGTCAAATTATTATAAGCGAATGCGGACTCGAACTGAATAGAGTAGAGTGCTAAATATTCTAATGAAATAAAATAATTAAAAATACAATTGGTGAAGAGGTTAAGTATTTATCCATTAAATATATTTTTTGGGCTAAACTTCATAAATTTCAGAAAGCATTATATTATAAAAATTTGCCCACTTGAAATTTTAGGGCCTCAAATTTCGCCCCTAAAATCATCTATGTTTGCAACACTCTTTAAATTCTGATTTTGCAGCCTCTGACATGCTTGAGGATTGTCTTCCACTTCTTGAGCATTTTTCAACATCTACTACAAAGACATAGACTTCCTCTGCATCAGAAGAAAATATAAGTCTGATTGAAAGGTTGTTACATAATGGAGCATGACAACAACTTCAGGAGGTTGGAATTCTTTAGGAAGTTTATAATTAAGACTAGCAAACCTCCTATTGAAATTTGAGATGGTTTCATCTTTCATTCTTCTCATGGCATAAAAATCTGAAAGGAGTAGATTCCATGACTTTCTCTCACCCCAAAATCTACGGAAAGCTTCCCTCAATTCATCCCATGAGATAATCGACTGAGGCTGCAAATGGGAATCTCCTTGTAAGGAGTGAGAAAAGGCCCTCATAGACACATCATCTTTTTCAATCTCAAAAAGGTCTATAAAATGCTCAAAGACTTGAATATGTTTTAAGGATGAATGTCCAACAATCTCTCCATCAAGGAAAAATTATGAAAAATAGGATTCAAAACGCCACTTGTAATTCTCAAATTGTAACAACTGTGTAAACTCTGAGAACGATTTTTGTAGGTAAGATCATTGTAAAGAAAAACCTCTCTCGGTTTCTTGAAATTCATATCCAGTTGGTGCGAATCTAAAGCACCACACAATGAATTATAGATTCAAAATCACGTTCCATTTTGGAAAAAATATAGATATGAATATAAAGAACACAAGAAAACACATACACAAAGAGAGAGTGCAATACATCAAACTGCTACAATTAGAATCTTTTCGTCAAAGCTTCAGAACTTTTGCATTAAGTTTCAATCGAATTCAAAAGCTACATTCAATAGTCACTGTCTACACTGCTTTTCCCATGAACCTTACTCTTGTACCATGAAATATATAGCACCATAGGTCCTTTCCATCTCAACATTTCGAATCCCAACCCCTTTCCCAAAATAGAAACAATTACAAACAAAAAATGACATGTTTCACTGTTTTCCTGCTTTTCAGGAGGCGAAATTATGAAAAATAGGATTCAAAACGCCACTTGTAATTCTCAAACTGTAATAGCTGTGTAAAATCTAAGAACCGTTTTTGTAGGTAAGCTCGTTGTAGAGAAAAACCTCTCTCGGTTTCTTGAAATTGAGGAGGCGAAATTATGAAAAATAGGATTCAAAACACCACTTGTAATTATCAAACTGTAACAGTTGTGTAAAATTTGAGAATGATTTTTGTAGGTAAGCTCATTGTAGAGAAAAACCTCTCTCGGTTTCTTGAAATTCATCTCCAACTGGTCAGAATATGTGTCGCAAAAACATGTCTCAAACAAGAAATCATGAAAATTGAAAAGTAGGGCTCAAAGATTCCTTCGAATCTCCCAATCCGTGACACCTTTTGCAAATATGAGAGAGGGTTTTATTATCTGTTTTTTCCTCGACAAAAACCTCTCAAGGATTTTAAAAATTCCTCTCCAGCTGGTCAGAACGTGATCTTGAAGTTGAGCATTAAACTAGTCATTTACGCACTATGCCCTATAGCCCGTGCACAGGAAATTCCTATGCGTGTCAACATCCTCTACGCGACATCATCCTCTCCGCGAAAACATCCTCTGTGCGACATCCTCCTCTCCGTGAAAACATCCTCTGTGCGACATCCTCATCTGCGTGACAACATCCTTTGCACGATAACATCCTCTGCGCAACAACATCCTCTACGTGACAACATCCCATGCGCGACAACATCCTCTACGCGACAACATCCTCTGCGCGACAACATCCTCTACTCGAAAACATCCTCTGCACAACAACTTCCTTTGTGTGATAGCATTCTCTGCGCGAAAACATACTTTGCGCGACGCGTAGAAAAATTTGCAGCGTGCAATTGCAAATGGAAATGGAAATAATAAATGATAAAATTACTTTTGAAATTGACCCTTGGAGATGTTAGATGATGCCAGGCATAAAAATAATATGGGTGCTAACATGCATGACTTTGCAAATTGTTGACAAACCTCTAACCTTTGCTATGAAAATCATGGTGCTAACATATACAAAATAAATTATTTAAATAATAAAGTTAATGGAAAAATTACTAAGTGGACAAGTGGTTAGAAGTGGGTTAGCCCTAAAACAAGGAAAGTGGTTTAAGATGGTTAGAAGGTAACCCATTGAGGAAGCTACATAAAAGTATAAATAAGAGGCAAGGGTCTCTCATTTTAATCACACTTGAGCATATTGAATATATACAAGTTCCTGAGGTAACCAAAGGATATCTAAGGCAAATTTTAGAGGGAAGATGAAGTAAAGAAGGCCGAAATTCAAGGGAGGATAATTTCTTTTGATGATGCTTTCTAAGGTATGTTATTTATAGGTCATCTCACCATTTTCGTAATAACGTTTTTTCTAGAATGATTCAGACCGCAAAATTTGGAGGTCGTTGAGGGAATGTTTCCAAGTAGTTGTGATAAAAATTTCAACTTGTGGGTTTTTGTAGTGTTGGAGTTACACTCCATGGAAAATATGATTTGTGGCTAGTCCTGAAACTAGTCTAAAACAGGTGTTTCGGGTAAAAACGTCATAACTTCTTCATAACAGATCCAAATTCAGTAATACCAAATGTATTGGTTAGAGTATAGTCTTCAGTATGTTTTGTATCATTTTCAGATCCACACAAAAAATATTCCATGTGGGGCACGCTCTACAAGTTCTCTCTCTAGACTAAGCCATATTTCAACAAGGTATGCCATTTTTTCTATAACTCCTTTTTTGAGAGGTTCCAAGTAGTGAAACCTGGAGGAATTGCATAAAAAACATTGAATAACATATTGTAATATTTTCATATATTTATTTATTACAGGTACATAATTATGATTATTTCAAGTTAGGTTTGTTGACTAATCCAAAATTAGTCATGTGAGACTAAAGTAAAGGTTGATGAAAATGCTAGTCTCTTGTTGTTAAAGTTAAGGAAGGTTTGCAGGTATGTGATCATATACACCAGGTCTATTACAGAGTTACAAATCAGATTTGGATGATGGAATTGATGAGGGATTTTGGTTAAGGTACATGTTGGGTACACGGTTAAGACAAGTAGTTGATGAGTTGGCACATACATGAGGTGCATAGTTGATGATGTTGGTAAATTTTGATGAGTCATAGTTTATGTGTATAAGATGCATGATTAGTACATATTTGGTGCATGGTTGATGCACTCGTTGATGGTACAGTTTGGTGCATGGTTGATGCACTTGTTTTTGGTACAGGTTGATTACAGGTTGTTTGGTACAGATTGTTACAGGATATTTGGTGTAGGTTGATTTGTACATGTTTACAACAATATATCTCACAATGATAGTGTGACAGTGGTTCCATCATTCTACTTCTACATTAGGGCGGTTGGATGGGGAAATGACAGGTGGTTGTAGCCAGAGAACATAGGGGGTTGTAGCCTCTTTCTGTTTGTAGCCATAGAATTGGTGAGTTGGAGCTTCCCTCAGGTTGTAGCCTGAGAAACTAGGGGTTTGGAGCCTCCTTCCAGTTCCAGATGGAAAACAAAGGAAGTTGGTGCTTCCAATGAGTGTAATTCTTAAAGACATATAAGAAAAAAAATTATGTGGTTTTCTCCCGCTTTAGGTTTCCATGTAAAAACACTGTTGTACTATGTATGTGTATGATTGCTCATTTGTTCATTGTTTATTTACTCTGCAACTATTGGATGATAATGCTACATTGATATAACACTTGCATTTTATGGTTAAAAATGATATTATTGATCTATTACTGATTCATCCCCCTCTAAGTAATCCAACACATTTCAGGTAATGAACATTGAATAGTGCATCAAGAAGCTTGAGCTTGGAGCTTATTGGTGATTACAAGTGGGAAAAGAGATCACTATTGAATGTGTTCATTGCTCAATTCCTTCACGCAATAGGAATTGAAGTGTTTTTCTACTAGTTGGCATTCAACTGGCAATAGTCTTGTAGGATGCAGATCTAAAATTAGTGTGGTTAATTCACAATGCACTTATATATGCGGTAGAGCCTTCTTCTTGGAAAAACAAACATTGAACCAAGCAATTTAAACCAAAATAGAATAGAGCCTTCCTTTCAGAGTAATGAATTCATTGCTAGAAATTTGATTTTGACATTGATGGTGCAGAGACAATTACATTGTTTATTTCTACAGTCTCGTGTTGATGATACAAATAAGCCATAGGCCTAGCATTTATAATCATATTAGTATCAGAGCAAGTTCGTTAGAGACCTTGAAGCAACTACCATGGGAAAAACTTTGAAGAGGGAGAAGCTAGAAGAGTTAAGAGACTTCAATAGGCATATCATCAAGAGAAAAGTTGGTATTATAGGTAGAACGTAGATAAGTTGGAAAAAGAACTTTCCAAATGCTAGGAATCCTTCACCACCATGAGGGAAAAATTAGAAAGACCAGATTGTAGCGATTGAAATTCAAGGAGAAATTCACTCAATTGGATAATTGGCAAGAGGAGAGGTTCATTAAAATGTCAGCTCAAATATACCAAGATCTGGTAGTGAAGGAAGAGGCATTGAAGAAACTACATGCAACTATCTAAGAGACCAAGCAAGCCCCTTCAATTTCCATTTTGGAAGCCAACACCATGACAGAGTCAAGCATAATAAACTCACCTTCCAGGATCCTTCCTCAAGAGCCCTTTAGTGATTCCAAAAATCACAATAGAGGCATTTGTTCCAAGTTATTAAGGAAAATGTACTACGAGGGACAAGGGCTAGGTAAGAAAGGCTAAGATATCCACACTTGTGATTCCCATTGTAGTTCAATAGAGGCTCGAGTAGGAAGACCTACAATTCAGTGGACACGAAGCTAACACAAGTTCAATTCAAACCATATTTGTCAAGGCAAGACACAAATATACAAGAATCCATTCCTATGGAGGGAAAGTTAGCTATAAAAGGAGTGGGTAGTGAGCCACTCAAATCTAATTATAGAAACTTTGAAGAAGGCAACAAAAGGATGATTTTTCCACCCAAATCTCCTCCAACAATTGGGAGACCAAGCAACCAAGCTACTAGGGATCATTGCAAACTGAAAAGGTAAGGCATAGTATCTTTGGTTTGTTTTTGTTGTAAGAAAATAAATCATAAGGCTAGCAATTATTCACACTCTAGAAGGCCAAGTAGCCTAGGAAAGAACTATTTCCATTGTTATAGATTGACTGGACATTAGGAAGCCAAATGTTGAAGGATTCACTTGGAACTCTATTCAAAAAACTGAATAGATAAGAAGAAAGATTAGAGAGTCAAGGTTAAGGGGAAAGAGGAGTTGCTTGTGCATGCATCCCAAGGAGTAGCAATGAACTTTTTCAAAAGAGAATGTCATCTCTAACCATGATATGGATAGTAGGCTCATGCCAAAGGCAACCCCTATTCACCTATTATCTTCCATCCTACAATGAAGGCACCATTTCTTGGAGACCTAATGGAGATTGCTTGTTGGTAACATAGGAGATAGGAACATATACATAGAGAAGAAGTTGATTGAAGAAAGTTGAGGCTTTTGGGGACCAAAATATTGCAAATGGGGAGGTATGATCCAAATTAGGTCTTAATTAAAATATATTTTGTAAAACTTTGTAATAAGCATTTAATTAGTTTTCAAAGTTGAGTAGATAGTCCAAATTTTTTTGGAAGATGAAATGAACCATTTTCATGGTTGACCTTCCAAGGCAGCCCATTAAATATGAAGGTCATGAAGACGAAGGGAATTCAATGAAGTAGAGAGGTTGAGAAGAAATGAATAAGCATAATAGTAGTAGAGAATGAGGGATTTAGAAGAAGAAGCATGTACGAAAATCAAAGGCTATCTCTAAGCCAAATTAGTCTATGAATATGTACTATTGAGTAAGAATGCATCATAATCTTAATTGCGATTTCATATCTCACCATTATAACCATTTCCTGAGAAAGAATAAATTCCCCATCAAATTTGATTTTCCCTTTTGGATTTCCAATGTAAAAATATATCTTATATTATGTTTATACTATTGTATATTGTATGAGTGTGATTTTGTGTGATTGAATGCTCTGATTTAAATCTTGTTTGGGATGTGTAAATGTAACACACCTATTTCCCCCATCTTGTAATTAATCATTAATTATGATCACCATTCTATAGCACGTGGACAATAAAAATGTATTTTTGTTTAGATTTCCAATAACTGACTGTGGGGGTGAAGCCTCGAAGTATTGGCAATGATATCACTAGAGGAAAGAGTAAGGAAACTGTAGAAAGGGTTCATTAGTTAAAATGACCCAAATTCTCTTTGTTGAAATAATAATCCTCATCTGGATTCCAAGGAGGAAGCAATTAAGGAAAGAAGGATTGGTGGTTGAACAATCAACTACCCCCATAAATGGAAGCATGGAGGGTTTGGTTGAGGAGATAGAAAACTGTTAGCCTGAAGTACCATAGAGGGTAGTTTTTCCTGCAGATCCAGACTGATCCGAGTTTTTTTTCTGACAGAAGGAACAAGACAGGTCTAGAACTTTCCTAAAGAGGAGAAAGTCATGAAAGGATACACGCGAAGAGAGATAAGAAGAGAAGACACATGGAGAGAGGAAGAGCAGGTGAGGTTCTCCAGCTGAGAGGAAGAACTGAAAGCTTGATAAGTTATTTTGGTTAGCAGAGAGAACATGAGATAGAACCTTTGAGAAACTGCAAAGGTTCCCTAGTAATATCATGGCTTGGAACATGGGTGGCCAGAGAGATAATAATGAAGGCCTCTGAGCCTATGGTTGGGTGGAGAGGCGAACACCCACAGTGAGTTGGTTGGTGATCGACTATAATAGATACGTATTTTTATGCCCTGTATACTAGAATTGAAATGCATGTTTTGATTATCTGTAAATGTGATAACTTGTGCCTTGCATGAAATTGATGAAAATGGTGTTTACTATCCTTCTGTAAAATATTGTGTTTGAATGATTATAAGGCAACAATCTTGGCCTCTGGTCGGGTCGAAAATACCTCGAGGTGTTTTCCCCAGGGATTTACCTCATAGTTATAGAGTTGGATCTGACTTTATGGGATTGCCACAATCTCATTGATTTCTCTAGATTACCCTGTCCCCGAATTAGAACTTAAGTCCAGTGACTGGAAGGTGCACCCTTCAACCTAGCCACCTAGACGACCACAGGTTTGTACCCTGACCTTAATCAAATCTTGGCTAAAGGTTGAGTGTAGCCCCTGGAATTAGACAAGGTCCCATATGACCCAGGGTTGGAAACCCCTCGCTAAGCTAAAAGGAGGGAAGTTATCCTGGCTTCAAAACTCTGGGAATTCGGAGCACCAGGACAAATGACTTCACAACCCTCGAAAACAACCGAAGTATGGAGTTGCGAATTGATGAGAGTTGTGGAAATGGGAATCCATTGGGAATCAATCTCAATCGTTAGATCAAATTTAGTGAAGAGGTAGTTCTAAGTACTTCGACAAAGTCCCACTTTGGGAGAACAGATATGATCTAATGCCAAAACTACTGAATGTTGAAGTCGCGAAGATAATATAGGTCGTTAAGAGTAGAGGGACGTGTGTCCAAAAATCAATGACTATCTGGAAGTTTGGTTATCTGGTGGTATAGAAGTGTAAATAAAAGAGCACGCAAGTTTCCCCGAAGCTCTGCAAGTCAGAGTAAATCCTGGTCGTGGACGCTAGGTGCACGTGGCGATAGATCGGATGTGGTTCGAAGTTCAGAACTCCAGAAGGAAGTTGGAAGTAATGAATATCATCAATCTAAGGACCCTTCGAGATCCCCCTCAACCTTCCGATCAACCAAGAGGAATGAATTATGTACAAACACTTCAGTGAAGTCCTACTCCAGGAGAAAAGGAGTGTGGAGCTGGTAGAAACCCTCGAACGCCAAAGCTACAAATTAACGTGAGTCGTAGATTCATAGATCTATGTGGAAAAACCTCGACCGTGGAATCTAAGGGGTATTGGGAGACATCTAGTGAGACCTTCATACTTCAGAGCTCTGGGAGGTTTGGAAAGTAGGTGAAGCTAGGAACCCCCAGAGGCTCCCAGTCCCGGATTGACGAGGCACACTGATGCCACCTAGGGTGACGTGGACCCCTATCCGGTATGTGACATGTCACCCTGATTTTTTCTTGTCACAGACCCTAAATTCCATTAGAACGTGACACGTGCCACCCTTGGCCTCTGCCGCGTGTCATCCTCCTGGCGCATGTATGTTTAGACGAAGGTTGATGAAGTACCCGAGACTTCAGGAGTTTGGGACTTTGGGAATAATGGGAGGCTGGAACATTGAGACTAAATCTATCGAAGGGCCAAACCCACTTGTACCTGTCTCTGCATATACCGCGTCACCACATGTAAGTGGGGACCCTTCAAAAGTCTAGGACTTCGGGACTCCGGAGGATTTCCGCGTACAACGAAAAAGAGGCATTCAATGCCGAAGTGTTGAACGTTGAACTCTCCCCTCGCTTAAGTGTACAATGAGGAACGAGCCCCGTCATGGGATCAGATGGTGGATGGAATTCCACCGTGGATGTAGGAACTTGGAGATGATACGTGTGAGTTGGATCCACGTGGGTGCCACATGGCGTTTGACCAATGAGGCTCGCAGAACTTCGGAAGGGCATAAATTTCGAACTAAAGCTTGGGTTGGAGCATGGTGACATTGGTTGGAAAGCTCTTGACGAGCAGAAGCTGATGGATATCCCAGAATTAGGATTTGAGATAGTTAAGGAAAACAAAATTATGATGCCCCATCCATTAAAAGAGTATTTAGGTGTCGGGTGTGTTACAGTAAACCACAATAATTCCCAACATGCTTGATGGCATAAAGATTAAAGAAATTATTATTCTCTTTTCAAGTAATTTTGACTCTTAAAATTAAAGAGATCAAAGAGATAAAGTATTGGCTTACATTGTATAACTCGACTTCACTTTCAATACATTGTAGGTACGAGAGCTATGGTTAATTGTTGTCTATGTTATTTGAGTCTTATATAGTCACCCACAATTCGACTCTGCTTGTCCCACGCAAGCCATCACTATAGACAATGTTGCATAAACATAAATACATCCATAACCCCTCACTCCATTCATGCAT
>WSFP011416472.1:0-23650 GCA_009831015.1 Picea engelmannii
ATAAACACAGATATACAGTAATACACGATTTCTATTAATGAAAGAAATGTACAGAGACTGTAAAAATATAGAGTGAAAGACTCGCTAGAATGGTGGCAGTTTATCTATGAGAAGAGATGTGGCGGCTACTCGCATTCACAAGAAGATGATTACAATGAGGCTCTGAAGGCATTTTTACAATAAACAGGAATGCCAAAAACCCTATACATCCAAAAAAATAACCCTAGGAGATGAAGCGCGAAAATTCATGTGGGCCCCGTTTGGGTAAGTTAGTACATCAACTTCCCAGGGTCGTAATTTTCTCATATGAACTCTGTTTTAGGCGTATGATAGCCCGTTGGAAAGGTATCGTCGAGGAGATTCATTTTGGGGCCTCAATATTTCCCTAGTTCATCCTTGAGAAGCTCGATCCTAAAAAACCTTCATTTAGGCCCTCAAAATGGCCCCGGAAGTTAAAAACTGCTAAAAATAGTAAATTGCCAAAATTGCCAAAAAAAAAAATTGAGCCAGTCGAAAAAGGTGGGTGGCCACCGATATCCACCTGGATCACGTCCAAATGAGGTCTTCTTTAAAACAACACAACAATACTTTACACTTAGCCAATATTTCAATATGTATCCAACACAATGCATTACAAGGGACAATAGCATTCAATAGATAAAGAATCCACTACACAAATGTATAGGCATGTGCTTGATTTTTATTAGTATAAAAAATGTTACAACAAATACAACAAGGGAGTCCAGCGTCCTACCAACAACTTTATTACTAATGTATAATAATTCTAAGGCAATATTTTGTCTTCCTACTACACTACAATTCAACCCCTAAAGAATCTACAAGTCTCTTGTAGTTCCTAACTCTCCTTATTCCACTCCCACCAACGTCCAAAAATTCCATTGTGCCAACCCCGAAACTTAACAAAAACCATATACCGCTTGAACATCCTTGTGTGAATGGCCAAAATTGAGTTGACGACTTTGCACTTTGTAGGTGTCCTCTTTATATAGTGGATGTTTCCTTGTGTTTTTCTTCTTTTAAGGTGACTTACAATCCACTCTACTTCCAAAGTGGACCCAAAGTGAAATCCACCCATCCATCCACAAAGTCTTGCAACACTCAATGGGTCAGCATGTTTGGCTTGTGCACCCAAGGTGTCCCAACTATCTCATGCGTCCAATAGTCAAGTGTCTTGTTTGAACGATGTCCTTACCTTTCCTTGTGTTGCACATCATGTTAAGAATCCATCCAACTTGCAATGCATGCCCAACTACCAAGGCACTACTATCTACTGACTATGGTGTTGTGCCCCAAACAAATACATTGCTTCATATACACCTATGAACCAAGGAATGTCAACCATCCAAGTCATTATACAACTCCTATAAGAAACCCAAAATGACAACTCTTATCTTATTACCATAATTAGCCAAATTTATTTCCAAGCCATCTGTTGACTCAAAAATTTGTCCCCTATTATTAAATGATCGCTAAGAGTTGTGAAGCCTATTATTATTACTACTATATAGCTAATAGATGGGGTCCCTAAGGATTGAATGAAAAATATTGGTTTTCTAAGATTTTCTTTAGCGTGATATACTCCATTTTTGACATCTTGAAGAAATTGTCTAAGTTGATCTCCTATGCAAATGACTGAAGTTGAAAATATTTACTTGCATGAACAATGGGAATCCTAGCATCATTATAGCATTAATAAAGTGAAAAAAAAATCCACCTGTTCAAAACATATGTCAATATCATATTGCTATTTTGTATTACATGCAAACAAGTGGCTACCACCTATCAATAACATGCAAACATTAGTTATTAAAACCTATGATAGTTGAACAATGCTAAACCATGATTATTTCATATGCCATATTATGCAAACAAGTCAAGGCAAGCTACATAGTTTGCAAATTTGAAAAAGGTTTTGGTTTTATCATTTATAAGTTTTACATGGTTTAAATATTCATATGAGTCTATATATGAGCATTACATATACCATAATCCCAATGTAAAAGGAGGTGCATAAGTTGAGCATCGTTGTCTATTGTTTAAATTTTGAGTTTTATGATTGAGACACCATATTGGAAACAACACATTGCATAGGATGCATTCAACATATAACTTATACATGGGTGTTGGTTGGTATTTGGCAATTGTTATACATATTATATGGTATCTTTTAAATTCATAATCTTACATGTGGTATATGAGTGCGTTGATTTCAAGGTCGAGGATTATATGGAAGAATGTTTAATGTTTATTCGATTTGGCATGGTATAAGGCTTGTGTAGCATGAGGACTTTGCACATTGAATATATTGTTGAGGCTGCATGCATCCGATGTTTCGCTTGAATACATGACATGATGGTTTTCTATAATATCCCCAAATGTGCTAGGTTGGGATATTAGTGTTTGTTGTCCAATGATTTTGTTTCTCTTTATGTGATTTTTTCAAACACTTTGCATTCATATGTTTTTATGCTACAATGTTGATTGATAACTTTCTACAAATAGTTTGCAAGTGTTCTACTAGTGGACATTTTGTCAATCATATTGAAAATACACATATGATAGAAGAGACAACATTGGAATTTTTATTATGGATGGAAACTCAACAGCATTACAATCTCTAATGGTTGTTATGGTAGCTGCAGCCAAACACACAATATGCAAACCAAAACCTAAAATAATTCCATGGCCTCCTCTATTAGATGGTGTGTCCTCCTCTAAGGACTCTCCAAGCCTCAAAACCCTCTCTATAAGTAACTCAAGCTCAGCTGCAGAATTCGTTTGTAGCTACAGAAACGCGGCCTCGGCTACATAAACTACTTCAGTGACAGAAACGACTTTAGCTACATAAACGGCCTCAGCTACAAAAATGGCTTCAATTGCAAAAACAGACTCAGCTGCAAAAATGGCTTCAGATAAACGAATTCAACTATAAAAATGTCCTCAGCTACATAAATTTCTTCAGCTACAGAAACGGTATCAGATGCAAAAAAGACTTCAGCGACATAAATGGATTCATCTACAGAAATGGCTTCGGCTGCAAAAATAGCTTCAGCTGCACAAACAACTTTATCTACATAAACGACTTCAGCTGCATAAACAACTTTAGCTACATAAACATCTTCAGCTGCATAAATGGCTTCGGATATAGAAACGGATTCAACACATACAAGAAAAAATCATTCCACAAGATGAAGCTCAAGTGAAGATCTCAGATGGATCCTCCTCCGTGTCTAGCTAGGGTGGATATTGCACCACCGAAATCAAACCACAATGGAAGGGTTTTGTCAAAACCTCGACGGAAACTTGGCTCTCAAGAGATCTCCAAATAAGAGATCAAATCATAATGCCAAAGTGAAATTTTATCCCTCCTTTTATCCTTCTTCCATTCCTTCTAGAACTTTTCCCCTATTTGACTAAATCAAATATGACCCTTGTCCCCCTTTAATTTCACTTTAATAATGTTTAAGTATCTTATTAATCTAAAGTTACTTCATTTCCTTTATGTCACTTTAAAACATAACATCTCCTAATTAAGTGACATTAAATGACCCCATTTTGACTCATTTTTCTTCACTGACAAGCCACGGAAGTCATTTCCACTGCAAAACCAAGGAACCCAAAAATGGGGACATGAAAAATCCTCCCTTCCCAAAGATTGTGTGTCCTCAAGTAAGGCCATCATACCCATAGGAAAAACAAATTGAACCAAACTGAAACTAATGATAATCCTTGGGTCCCAAAATCATTTGAAAGATGTGGAGCACATATTGCCCACAATATTGTCATGCAATGTGCTAACACCAGGGGCCCCCTGAACTCCAACTATCAGTAGAGAAACAAGATATTGTGAAGACTCAATACACTCTTTGTAGAATGTCCCACCTAGGAAACTGATCCATTGCACCATATGAAAATGCTCTTGTAAGTAACATCTTTTTCTCCCATTTGTACCAGCTGCCAAACTGTCAACCCATAAAATTCCAGGGTCCCATGCTATCACCAGAAAGGACTCATCATGTTGTTGTTGCATCACTCTGATCATAAATATTTGATCCTCCTACCTAAACTACATCCTCCACACCTGCATCCACAAGTTGTAATTCCTCAAAGAATCGTCCCCATTATCAAGTATCATATCCATCCAATTTATCTCAGTGAATTCAACTAAACCAACTCTAAAATCAAACATTACAGAGAATTTTATGTGGTCATAAATTGATAGGGAATCCATGACACCTAGTCTCCAAGTATCAAAGGGAAAATCCGTAATACTCCAGCACCCCCAGCCTATTGCAATCATCCAAGCATCGTTTGAACAATATCCCAATATATTGTCCGCAAATTCCCTCCTTGCGACCACAAGAACCTCATAAACGGTAAAGTCACTAAGATCCAAAACTAGCATGTATGGCGTGAAGCACCCTCTACTCATAGCACTGGTCTGTAAGGTTCTAACACAAGAATCCACCTAATTTATTCTTATAATCCATGCAATCATAAGCTACATAAAATCGAAGAACTCCTTGGAAGACCACTCCTCCAAGAAACTACTCCTGAGCCTCCCAAAATTAAACTCTAGATACTCAAAACCAGTGCTCTCCTATCTAATAGTAGTTGAATTGTCAAACAATGTAATCCCAGGGTCCCAAACTAATTATGGAAAGGTACCACCATGTTGATGTTTCACCACTTTCATCATCACCATCGAACTAACGTGCCTAGTCTACATCCTCCTCTCCTAGAACCCCAAGTTGATCTCCCTGAAGGGACTGAAACCACCATCCTGAATCCTCCCTTGCGAAGGTGTCTCGGTGAAGTCTAAGTCTGCAAATCCACAATCGGCCTCGAGTCTATCTTTCCATATAGAGTAAGTCTCAAACTCCCCTCTACTAACGTCCCAAAAAAAAAACATACCAGTCACTGCCATGGTTATGTTGATCATCATCATCATTTAAATCAACCTATCACTCAGATGAGTTCATGGATCCCACCACCAAATTGGAGGTCCACTCCTCCTAATACCTACTAGTTGTTTTTGTGACATATTGGTAACCATCAGAGTCAAAGTGAGCCATGTCCCTAGCATGGGACCCAGGAAAATGTCCCAAAAACCCATTGTACACCACCATACACCATTTTATATTGTTGTATACTATTGCATACCATTGTATCATCATGTACCACCCTATATCCTATTTTTGTCGTTGTATCAATCACTCCACTAATATCAATTGAACCTAGATCCGAGAGTAATGTATCCACATCTATCCTGTACTTAATCCTCCAATCAACTGGTGCATATACTTCCTTATTGGTTGGTCCACAAGGAATTTTCTTAACTACCTCCTCTATAGCTAATCCTTGAGACAAAAGAAATGGGTCATGATCCCTACAATGCAAAATAGGCACAGTGTCAAAACCCTTTGTGTCAAATCTCTCCTCAAATCTATGCAACTATGAATGATCCTTGTGAATAATTGTCACAAGAGGATCCTCCCTCATATCATGAGTGCCACTCACACCCTTATGTTTCATTGTTTCTAAAGATGATGGAGTCTTTGTTGTTGTCAACGATGAAGAGCGTGTCAAACTAAGTTGGTAACAAAGATCCTCAATCGCCTTTCCTTTGTCTTTAATAAACTTAAGAGCAAGGTCCCTATCCATGAACAACTACAAATATTCATATTTCACCTGCTCTAGTGTCTCTTTGATGATGTGTAATTGGGTACTAGTGAATCCATCTACAATTCCCTTTTTCCTCAGTTTTCCACATAAGGTCTTCAATAAATTTATGAGCACCATCTGCCCTTGTCAACACCTACACAATTTGTTCCTATCTGACCAATAGTCGATTCTCCAAATCATGCAATGTTATTTCATCAATATGGCATGGGTTGTCAAACAAGGGATCAATTGACTCATTAGATGATGTCGTGCAATGTGAACAACCTTCCTCGTACAAGTTTTCTGATCTACTCGCATCCCCTAAATCATCCCCTTCATTGTCATCCTCCATACATAGCTCCCAATCTTTGTCACATTCGGGTACGATCATGCTTGCATCATCATACATGTCATAAATAGGATAAGATGATGAATTCCTGCTTGAACCATCCTTATCATCAACATCATATGCAGGGAGATATTTTGAATCCTTAACATTGACTCATTAGAACATCTTCTCATAGTCATCATACGTAGGAAAAGATGGTGTATCCTCATCTTCTCCATATAGCACGCTAGTGTCATCTGCCTCATCAATTAGTTATGATGATGTATCATAGGTTTCTTTTTGGTCTTCCTCTATGCACGGATCCTTTGTATGGCTAGATGCATGCTCCTCATGTCGTCCTTCATGTTCATCCTTCTTTACTTCATGCCATGTGCTTTTAAAATAATCCTCGTCCAAATCATTGGGCCATATTTTGTACCAGAGAGTGTAAAAGATTTTAAGGGAAAAGCTACAGAAAAGCTACGTGGATCTCGTCACTCAATGTTAGATACTCTTGAAAGTAAAACATGATTATTTTTTCCACTAGCATCCCCTTGGCTTGTTGAAGAATTTGCTAAGTTTTATCCATGAATTCCAGAGTTGTCTTTATTCCCTTGTCCATGGAATGCATTGTTGATTTATTCCTTCTTTGTAACCCATTCATGTTGTATGCAATCACAGGCTAGAAAAATCACCAACTCTTATACCACAGTAATATCCCCAAATGTGATAGGCTAGGATATTAGTGTTTCATGTCCAATGATGTTGTTTCTCTTTATGTGATTTTGTCAAACACTTTGAATTCATATGTTTTTATGCTACAATGTTGATTGATAACTTTCTACAAGCAGTTTTCAAGTGTTTTACTAGTGGACATTTCGTCAAACATATTGAAAATACACATATGATAGAAGAGACAACATTGGCATTTTTATTATGGATGGAAACTCAACAGAAATACAATCTCTAATGGTTTTTATGGCAGTTGCAACCAAACACACAATATGCAAACCAAAACCTGAAATAATTCCATGGCCTCCTCTATTAGATGGTGTGTACTCCTCCAAGGACTCTCCAAGTCTCAAAACCATGTCTAGAAGTAACTCGGGCTCAGTTGCAAATTTCATCCTCAGCTACAGAAATGGCTTTCGCTACAGAAATGACCTCAACTGTAGAAACGGCTTCAGCTACAGAAACACCCTCAGCTGCAAAAACGGCTTCAGCTACAGAAATAGCCCAAGCTACATAAATGGCTTCAACTATAGAAATGGCCTCAGCTACATAAATGGATTCAACTGCAGAAACAACCTCAGCTATAGAAACGACTTCGGCTACATAAATGGCTTCAGCTACATAAATGACTTCGGCTTCAAAAATGGCTTCAACTGTAGAAACGGATTCATCTACAGAAACGACTTCAACAACAGAAATGGCTTCGGCTACAGAAACAGCTTCAACCCATACAAGAAAAAAATGTTCCATGAGATGAAGCTCAAGTGAAGATCCCAGATAGATCCTCCTCCTTGTCTAGCTAGGGTGGGTATTGCACCACCGAAACCAACCCATAATGGAAGGGTTTTGTCAAAACCTCAACAAAAAATTGGCTCTCAAAAGCACTCCAAATAAGAGATCAAATCATAATGTCAAAATGAAGTGATATCACTCCTTTTATCCTTTTCCATGCCTTATATAACTTTCTCCCTTTTTTACTAAATCAAATACAACACTTATTCCCCTTTACTTTCACTTTAAGATTAAAAAACACTTTAATAATGTTTAAGTAACTTATTAATCTAAAGTTATGTTATTTCCTTAATGTCAATTTAAAAGATAACATCTCCTGACTAAGTGACATTAAATGACTCCCTTTTGATACATTTTTCTTCACTAACAAGCCACGGAAGTCATTTCCACTGCAAAAATTTTCACATGCATTAAAGTTGCAAGGACGTGGGCATTTACTCCCACAATTCCGCTTGTTATTACTTAGTTTTTTACTTGGTCCGTGGTCATTTTTCTCTATTGATATTGAGGGAAAATAAATTTAGAGCTAGGCATGCTAAAACCCTCACTTGTGTTAGTTTTTGTAACGGTTTCGACCTTCTTCATTGGTATAAAGGCACATTTGGGAAAAGGTATGAATCCACAGTCCATTTTACATCCTCTGAAATATATTTGTCTTTAAGAATGATTAAATATGGCTCTGATTAGCATCGTTCTGTGCATGAAATTTGTTCTCTCTCCCTGCTCTGTCATTGCTTGAAGAAGCGAAATAAAGAATGACTATTCGTTGAGAAAATTTGTTCGTTATCTCTTATATGTTTTCAAAATTTCATTTTCCATTGCATTTAAAAAAAAAATCTCTAAGTTACTTCTAGTTTATATGTGTTATAAATGGTTTTGAGCTCGACTCTTTCAAAATATTTTGTGGGTTCTATGATGATTTTGGGAAAAATGAGACAAACCCTTTTCAAGTTATGAAGGAAAGACCATGGATTTTGAACATAGGTCAAAGTATTATGCTCTATTTGATTAACATTTGAATCCATTCACACTTTAGCTCTTTTAGATTAATTGGTTCAAGCTCATCATGATATCAATTGATTTGAACTCGTCTTGTGTTGATAATTGACATACTTGAACTTATATCTATCCATTGGATTTCACTCAAGATATTGTTCTGATTTGATTTCAAATAAAGATATTTTGAGTTGACAATGTATCATTCTTGCTTGGGACAATTCTAAACTCAAACCAGAATACGGTGATGGAATTTGGGTCTTATAATAACGACACCACCTAACATGTTCTTTCATTATGGGGTTAATGTTTTTCATGACTCTTGAATATATTTGGTTTTAAAAGAAAAGGGCTAATGGGTTTATACCATATCTCTATGTTGAGGCCCATGGTATAGAACTTGGGTCATTTGAGTTACATGCAGTCTATCATTCCTTCAACTCAAATTGTTATGGCATGGTATATCTTCATTTTTTATCAAAAGTTTCGTATGAATTATGGGTATGGTGTTTAGTATGAAATTCGCTCATTTCAGTTTAAGTCAAGAATTGAATTGAAATGAAAGGAAATTGGTTTTGGGATAAGCACTCTACAGGTGAACTTCTAGTCAAAGTATCACATGCATGCATTATAGAGTTGAGTATGTCGATTGGTTGTAATTGTTTGGTTTGATTTGATTGGGTCAGGAGCAAAGTTTGAGTAAATTGGAATATGATGTAGTTATTTTCTTGGATAAACATGCTATAACTATGTTGAGACTCGCATTCTATATGATTGTTTATATTGTGCATTTTTCTATGACATTACTTTAATTAAAATGTTGGATTCAAGATATACAACGATAATTGTCGATCATGGCATACTTTTGATTAATCTGGTTTATCCATTAAACATTGTATGGTCATATCTAGAAAATCACGAATATTTCATATTGAAGATATAGTATACATGTGTTTAGCTAGCATGAAATGATAAGATACATTACTAGAAATGATGGATATTTTAGATGTTATAAGGAAGATAATTAATTGATGTCATATGTTTTAAAGGATGGTTATATAGACTTCATTTCTCATTCATAAATAACACTTTTCATAAATTAATGTCCCTATTCTCACTCATTAAAATTCCATTTCTCATTATTCCCTTGTATATATAATTAAAGAAAAGGTGAAATTTGAAAGAAATATAGTTGGAATGTGTTTCCAGCTTGATGAAATAAGGACTGAGCTTAATGATGAATTGTAGCATGTGTATATAATTGGAATACTTTGTGGGATGATTGCTTATGATATATAAGTACATTCATAATTGAAATAAATAAGACATTGAATAGTTTTGTCATACATACCCACCATGCTAACACTTTTTGCAAATTATATATCTTTTTCATAGATCCCTTTTCATACACTTCTCTGTTAGTAATTTAAAGAGAGAATAACTTGTATGTATGAGGATTTTGGATTCCAAAGTTTAAAGAAGAATGGTATGTTGGTAGAGTTTGCATTGGTGTCCCTGTTTTCACTTTTCCCCTTCATTTCCTTGTTTGTGTTGCATGGTTGTGTTAGTTTTAGAGCCATTTTAATCATGATGACAAATGTTTTTAGAAGTATAATTTATTGTCTTATATTTGCACTAACTTTAGTGTGATGGTATATAGATTAACTTTTTCAGTCGTGGCAACAATAGAGGGGGAAACAGAGGAAGAAGAGGGAGATTACCCAACACATTTTGGCAACTTGGGGGGGATACGAAGTTGATATTCTCCATACATTTTGATGTTGATTCTGATGAGTTTCAACAGTTGAACCAAACATGACATTTAAATCTTGGCGAACAACATGATTTACCTCAACCCCAAGTTCCTCCAAATGTTCTATTGTAGCCTCACTCTAGAATTGTAAATGTCCCTGAGTCTCATGTTCAACCACCTAATGATGGATCGAGTGGCATTCCTACCAATCCCTCTTCTGGTATCAAGCAATGGCCCATCGATCCTCCTCCTCCTCCTCCTCCACCTAAAGACTGCAAAATTTCCCTCCACAACTCTTAGACGAACAAAGCTAAGCAACCAATCACCTCTCTCAGCATGGTTAAGTCTTCTTCCTCTGTTAACTCCAAGATAAAATCAGCATGTAGTGGTAAGAGAAATATAAGTGAGTTGCATCTAGAAGTAGAACAGTTGGAAGAGAAGAAGTTTCAATATGAATACTTCATTAAATAAAGGGACGAATTTTTCAAAAAGAAATTCCTTGAATTATTTTAATTTTGTCTTAATGGATACTTGATAGTGGCACTTTTTCTTTTTTTGAGAGATGGCAGAATCATGATATTTAATTTTGGAACTTCAAATATCATATTATATTTTGGAAATTACAATTGGATTTTGTCATGATGTTTTGATGCATGTTTATGGTATACTTTATCATGTTGATTTTTGTATTTGATTATATTATGGAGCGACAAGGAAAAGCTAGAAATTATTATTGAAATAAAGGATGTATAATAGAGGGGGACCCCTCCTATTTAGTTATTATATTATTTATCATTTATCCTTATCATAAAAAATACTTGTCCTATTACTAACTAAATTTTTTTAACTTTAGTAACTAAAAGTAGTTCAACTGCTTGAAGAACTACCTTTGGAGATAAAAGGGAGAAGAGAATGATAAGGAGAACATGAGAAATTAGACAGAAATACTTCTAATCAGGTTTGTCCTTGTTTCAAATTGATATTTTTGATATTCATTTCATTTTCTGAGTTTATAAGAGCTAAATCCTCTTGTTAACAATAGGATTATTCTAAAGGTGGCAAAGAAGAAAGGAATAAGAAGCATAGAATTTTGACATAGTTTAGAAGGTCATTCATTTATCTTAGGAGTCTGTCTAGTTTCATTAGAATTCCTGAATTTATTTTCGGTTCTGATTAAAACTATTTTGCAGAGTCAAGACTTGATGAGCTTGTGGCTTGGTTGATCCAGTATATTTCAATCTTGGTCTTTTTCTTTCAGACATCAGTTATTTTTACATGATTTTCAAAATACCATCCTAGACTTTTTTAAGTCTAATCTTGGTCCACACCCTCGTAGGGGTTTGAAAAGAGGCATTTGGTTGTAACTCAGAAAAGTCATCATTAATAATAATAAAAAAATCTTTCTTCTGAATTGAGACTTGTGGTTACTACTTTTCAGATTGTATGTATTCTTTATTTTGTTCATTTGAATTTTATAAACATTTTTACATACACATTTTTGCATTTTTTTAACAAAAGCATACAACTTGATAATAGCATCAGGCCTAGGAACATATTTCTTGAGGGTTGATTGATAATATTGAACAATCTATAAGCCCGGAGTAAAATTCTCGCCTATCTCACCCTAGCCTAGTGGGATTCAAAAATGCTTGAGTGAAGACTTTTCATTCCTCGCATCAACATTTATTTGGCGACCATACTAGGGAGTAATCTTGTATTCTCTAGTTATTTGTGTATATTTTGATTTTTATTGTTTGATAAATGACTTTGTCTGCCCAGCAACAACCTAACTTAAGGTTTCCTGATCAAAGAAGCTTTGCATCTTGTCTTTTTTATTTTATTGTTGAAATTGCTCGTACCCGTGAAGAGCATGAACGTCCTTGGGAAGTTATAGCACATGATATTGAAATTTAGGATCAAAGAGAAACCCTTCAAAGGAAAGATCATAATAGGCCTCCTCAATAATTTATTGTCTTATGTCCACTAATTCTCGTCTGTCAAGACGATTAAGAGGTCAATCTCCTAAATTTGATCCTCTACTTGAAATAGGAAGAAAGAAATTTTAGAGAATCTTCAACCTAAACTCAAAAGATATTTTTCATATTCTTCTTTAGAAGTAACAAGGTTTTCAATATCCTTTCATCCCAAGCAACCGAAAATGACTTCATTTAGTGGTTCTGGTAGTAATAGTGGTTCTACCTCTTCACAAGCTTTGACATCTTCTCTAATAGAAAATATTTATAGTCATTACAACCATGTTATATCAACTACAAATCTAGCCAAGGTTATCAAACAATTCGGTTTATTCAAATTTGAAGAAGATTTAAATGCCATTCTATGGCATGTGTCTTCCCCACTTGTTTTGGCTCCAGCCACAACTCCTCTTCCTAAATTTAAAGACCATTTACCTAATTTCTCTGGTAATGGCACTATATCAATCAATGAACATCTCATTTATTTTTCTAATGCATGTCAAAACATTGGGGCAAATGAGAATGACACATGTATGTGACTCTCTGTCAACTCATTGGAAGGGAAGGTTATGGCCGAATTCTTTGAATTACCACCCAAGATTTTCTCAACCTGGACTGAATTGTCATATTGGTTTAACTTTACCTATGGACAACCTCAAAGTCTGACAAACTTACTCACATAATACAATAATCTTGTTTATAACAAGGGTGAAACTATAAAATATTTCAATCTATGTTTCACTAAATTGTATAATCGGATACCATAAATTATCAGACCTAATAATTAGGTCACTTTAATGCATTACTATAATACCTTGCATGTTTCTTATCAACATAGGCTTGAAGAAAAGAATGTTGATAGTCTTGGATCTGCATTACAGACATACTTGGAATTTGAGGAACAGTTGGATAGAATGTGTCTTCTTGTGGAGGATTTTGTTAAACATAATGATATGTCAACTATGTTACAGTTGGTACAAGATATGAGCAATCATACAATTTTTTTTTAGAGAATAGGGGTGACTTCTATGTTTTCCCCAGTTGAAACTTATGCACAAGCTACTTTTAGGAATCGGCCAAATAATTTCCAACCTAAAAATTATCCTCCAAAGGATATTCTTTCGAGAGCTTGGTGCAATTTTTGTGAAGATAACCATGATGAGAGTACATATGAGTTCTGTTAGCGATATTTTCTGTTAGCGATATCATCTAGTGCCATCGGCGAAAGCTCCATAGGAGGGCTTCATCGGGAATCAGGATATCGGAGATCCCGGAAGCGAGAGTTTTGTGCATTGTAGAATCGCGATACGCGATTTCCCGATCGGCGGGGAACAGCATCAATCATGGAGGACAGGTGGTAGGCTTTCGTGATGGGAAAGGACCGTTGACAGGTCAACGACCATGAGACATCGGAAATCGGAGAATCACGAGTCCGGAGGATGCGTGCACATTGACGTTGCAAACCCCGCAACCCTGATGGAAAGTTGTATGGCTACGGGCATATGGTAGTGGTCACTTGGACCAGGGCCTAGTCAAAGGGATAGCACGGAAGGAGCCATCGGGGATCGGAGATTCGCGAGTATGGAGGACTTGTGAATCGTGACATCGCAAGTGCCTAAACTCCGATAGGAATAATCCCGATAGGAGGGTAAGGCCACGGTCAGGTGCTAAAGGCCGTGAAGGGATTGGAAAGGACCTGTGGATCGGGTTGTTGCAGCACTGATTCCCGAGGGAATCCAAGGAGCCGCTTCAGCTCAAAAGAGGGGATTTAAAACAATCCTGAGAGCAGGAAGGCACGGTGATGTTCCAGGTACCAATTCGATGCGGGCTAAATCCCAGTACCTGTTGGAGATTAATGAAGAAAAGAGAGGATGGCTCAAAACTCACATCACTCATTTATTGCAGAGTATGGAGATCCCAGTCGAAAGTTTACCCAGGAGGGTTCCTTGTACAGGTTCTCTTCGGGAAATCCACGCCGAGTCTCCAACTCACTATAGGAACCTGCACACGCCAGTTCAATATTCAAAGGGCTCATCTACCCCCTGGCGTGAGCCATGCTAAATTAAAGAGGCGTATGACAGGGGAGCAGAGGACAGATTTGATTGAGGCAAACTGACAGCCCATCCTGATATAGGAGCTCCTCAACGTCAAGCATTGAATTCATGATATGATCGCGCCTTCAGCGCCTGAGTCAGCTCCAAGTATATGTAGGCATTTCTGCCATTTTTGTGGTGTCGATGGTTGAGTTGAGCTCCCGGTTGTAAAGTTTTAATGAAGCATTGTTGCTCTGGTTATGTATGAACTTTTGAGACTTCTTGCCTTATGAATGCCAGTTTCTTTCATGTCTTTGTTTACACTGTGTTAGATCAGCTCGGAATTGGAGGATCCAGTCGAGCGGTAGCTATTATAGGATGATGTTGTAATGGATCACTGTAATAGTTGTGTTGTCTCTAATCAGTTCTTGTGATTTCCCGAGTGCCGAGTGACTTGGAATTGGAGGATCCAGTCAAGTCCCCTTTCAGTTCCTTGAGACCCTGAACCAAGCGGATCTTGCATTCAGAGTCTTTCTTCTACAAACTGTCGAAAGCCTGCTGCTCAAAGTTGTTTGTTCACCTTTCTTACTAAGTCTTCCACCTGATCATCTTTTAATCAACCCACTGGCTGAAGTTAGGATTCCATACCTCTTTGTTCTTTACATACCAGACCCAGTCCCTGATTTAGAATGATATTTCCTCGAGTCTTTACCTCCATTTGATCATCCTTTTAAAACAATCGTGACATTAAACTGATGGGTGTCGGGCTCTGGTCCTACTAGCAATCCAGGAGTGACTTCCGACGCTAACAAGTTCAAAAAGAGTGCAAGAGACCAAATCTTTGGCAAAAACTGATACAACTATTGTTGTCTTAGATTGGGCTCTAGAAGAGAATGTTATGATGGTTGACACAAGAAATATATATTATGAAAATAAAGGTAAAGGTGGTCCTCCTGAGACTGATTTTTCCCCAAGCTCATCCTATCGACAAACCAATCCTTTGGTTACTAAGGCTGCACAAAGTCAATAGGTTTCTACCTCTTCCCCTTCTTCTTCTAAGTATAATATTCTAAAACAACTAGCTACAATAAAAGTATATGCATCTTTATTGGATATGGTCACCATCCCATAGCAACAAAGGCATTTGAAATATTTTATGGAAGATAAAACTTTCACAATTGCTAGTTTATCTGAAGAACTGGGTGAAGAAGAAATGTACATAAATAAAGTAGTTGTATATAATCCTAGGAGTTATGTTAAAAATCTTCCATTTTATGTATTTGTAAAGATAATAGAAAAAATTGTTCATTGTTTCCTAAATGATGGTGGGTCAGGTCCTAACATCATGTCAAAGATCATCATGGAAGAATTGGGTCTTTCATGTACAAACGAGAATTCAAAGAGCATGTTGTCTTATAATAGTAAGTAGCAGGTTACGATTGGTGAAATCAAAGACGTGAAATTAGTTTTGTATGCTCATCCAGAAATCAGAAGCACCTACAATATTCAAGTGATAGACATGCCAGTCAATAATTATTCTATCATTTTGGGAAGAGATTGGAAGGCATTGACTAGTGGATACATTTCTTCAGATGGATCACACATGTCCCTTCCCAAGAATAGAAAGAACAACATTGTTCTCAGGGAATGACGAATCTCATATTATATTGAGAGTCTTCCACAACCTCATGTAAACTACATTGAGGAAGACATGGGTGCATATTCTATTTTTCTTGAAGATAGTAATTATGTTTTACCCTCTTCGGAGCCTGAAGATGGAATGTGGAACATGCACTTTGATGGTGTTTGTTCAAGTGAGGGTAATGGTGATGGCATAACATTGTACTCTCTCGTAGGAAAGAGTCATTTTTTTCTTACAAATTAGAATGTGTTTGCACTAACAATATCACAAAATTTGAAGCCTTGATCCTTGGTATCGAAAATGCTTTCAATATTGATTGCTATCGTCTTACTATTTTTGGGGATTCTAAGTTGATTGTAAATCTAGTTAGAATAATCTATACTCCCTAAAACCAACTGCTTAAAATATATACATAGGAAGTATGGTATTTGATTTAAATTTTTTTATCTTTTAGCATCACACATATCACGAGAGACTTGAATTCAATGGCTAATAGGCTTGTTGTTTTTGCAACTAGTCCTAAAAGACAATTACTTCCTCAAAGGCATGATTGTTCTTTCATGTATTTATATTGTTGGCCACATTTTCCCAATAATGTAAAATCATGGCAAGTTTTTTATGATGATGAAAGTATTTGTGCTTTCTTGCAAAATGAGCCTATTAAATGAAAGGAAATTATATATTTGGAAGATAATAAGTTTCCTAAAGGATTGACTCCTCTAGAGAGCTCATTCTCATATAGTTATGTTGGGAACAAGAAAGACAAAGAAGAGGAGTCAAAAACAAAAATTGGTGATATTGTTTCGGTGAATATTTGGATTCATGATAATCCAAATATTTTGAAAATTGGAGCTCAATGTTCAGAAAAGGAAAAACAAAAATTCATGGAGTTATTCTGTGAATTCAAAGATGTCTTTGCTTGGTCATATGAGGATCTTCGTGGTTTTGATCCTAATGTTATTCAGCATGTTATTCCTATTAAGGAAGAAGTGAAACCAGTCAAGAAAAGGAAAATACTTATCAATCCTTGGAAGCTACCATTAGAAAGGAAGTTGAAAAAATAATTAATGTTCACATTATTTTTCCTGTAAAATATTTTGAGTGGGTATCTAATCTTGTCCTAGTGCGGAAGAAAATGGGTGATATCATATTATGTGTTGATTTATGTGCTTTAAATAGGGCAAGTGTGAAAGATAATTTTCCTCTTCCAAATATGGAATTAATTTTGCAGTGAGTGGTAGGGTCACAAATGATGTCCCTTCTTAATGGATTTCCAGATTATCATCAGATAAAAGTCAATAGGGATGATAAATATAAAACCACATTCACTACTCGTTGGAGCACCTTTGCATATGAAAGAATGCCTTTTGGTATAATAAATGTAGGTGCTACTTTTCAGAGGGATATGCAAATATCCTTTGGCGATCTTATCGGTAAGATTATTCAAATCTGTATTGATGGTTTAACTATCTATTCTAGAAATGGACGAGATCACTTTGATCATCTTAAGAAAGTTTTCTTGCGTTGCAGAAAATTTGGAATGTCCTTGAACCCCACAAAATATATCTTTGGTGTCACACATGGTAAACTTATTGGTCGTATTGTTTCTAATTCAAGAATTAGTATTGATCTCGAGAGGATTATTGCAATCCAAAATCTACAAGCCTCTTCTTCTAAAAAAGAAATTCAATCTTTTATGGAAAAAATCAATTTTGTTAGAAGATTTATTCCCGATTTTGCTATAATGGTTAAACCAATTCATAATATGTTGAAGGAAGACCAGTGATTCTCATGGAATGATGATACTGAGAAAGCTTTCATAGAAAGCAAGAGAGTAATAAGTTATGCACCGGTTTTAGTGAAACCAAATTTTGAGAAAGATTTCATTATCTATACTAATGTTATTGAAGAAGAAATATATGCTATCTTTCTTCAAAAAGATTATCAAAATAACAACTAACCAATAGCTTACATGAGACAAAGCTTGTTAGATGATGAATTTAAATATACTTTGATTGAAAAACATACTTATTCTCTTGTAAAATCTATTGAAAAAATATGCCATTATATCTTAGGAAAACACACACAAGTAAAAGTCCCTTTGCATGTTAATTTTTTGCTTTCTCAAACACATATTTCAAGAAAGCTTTCACATTGGCTTGCTAAGATACAAGAACTTGATTTCATGTTAACAACTTCTAACATGATCAAGGGAAGATATATATTCTTACATCTAGCTCAACATCTTGAACTAGGTGCTTCTACTAAAAATGATGAGGATGTTTTCACTACACTTTTTCTTGTTGAACATGAAAATCTTGATTTAGCAGAACATCCTTAGCACCGGGACATAATTTATTATCTACAGTTTCAAAAATGTTCTAATAATATTGAATACCGTCAACGCAGGAGGGTTCATCTTGAAGCTTCCAAATATATAATCTTCAGTATTTCTCTTTTCCATAGAACTGTTGATGGATTGTTGTTACATTGTGTAGACAATACAGAAGCTAGCCCAAAATATCCTAAGGGAAGTTCATGGATCAACAGATTCAGGTATTCACATTGGTGGTCATTTTACTGCAAAATCCACTACATACAAAATCTTGAGAACCGGTTATTACTAGCCTTAAATATTTAAAGATTCCTACAAATTTGCAAGGCTTGTGATGAATTTCAAAAGTTTGTTGGCAAAGAAAAGTTTTATTCCATTCCCTTACAGCTATTTCTTCCTAATTTCCCTTTTTCTAGGTGGGGGTTAGATTTTATTGGTCCTATCAATCCTTCATCTTCTACTAGACATGTTTTTATCCTAACATCAACAAATTACTTCACTAAGTGGATTAAAGTTGTACCACTCAAACATGCACAGGATGAATAGGTAACTCATTCTTGGAATCTAATATATTCTCTCGTTTTGGTCTTACGATTGAAATTATCATGGATAATGGGGTAACTTTTATTTCTGGAAATTTTACCCAATTTATTAATAAATTTGGGGTGAATCATTTCACTTCATCCTCTTATTATCTGCAAGAAAATAGGCAAGTTGAGTCCACAAATAAAAATCTGGTAATTTTTTTAAAGAATATCATAAATGATAGGTCTCGTCAATGGCACACAATACTCACATATACACTTTGGGCAAACCAAACCACCGCCAAAACTAGTACTGACCATACCCATTTCCAATTGTTATATGGTCAAGAAGCTATTATCCTTGTGGAACTTGAGTTAACTCCTTTAGATTATCATTGCAAGTTGAAAAGTTGAACTCTACAGACATCCCTCAGAGGATTAATGCCATGTTATCTCTAGAAGAACAAAGGAGATTTGCTTTTGAAAATCTTAAGAAGGGGTAGCAATCTGTCAAAAATTATTTTGACAAAAGAGAAAAATCAGCTACTTTTGCAGCCGATGAGAAGGTTTTACTTTGGGATTCTACTCATGCTGACAGAGGTAAGCATACAAAGTTTCACAAGCTACGGTTGGGCCCTTATATAATCGCTTTTGTTGTTGGTAATAATTCTTATTTGTTAAAAGACACAGACATGTGATTGTTCTCGTATACGACTAATGGTTCACATTTGAAACACTATGTTGAACCTGGCTGATTTCTATTTTCAGTGCTTCTTCTATATAATTTTGATTTTTCTACTTGTACAAATTTCTATCTTTTTAGCTATTTAGTTTTGTTTTATGATTTGATTTTGATTTTTGAGTCAAAACTAGATCAATCAAAGTTACTTGTCTAATCATTTAGTTGCAAAAAATTTCGTTAATATGTCCTAATAGAAAATAAATGGCAGAGTTGAATGAATTATTTTCGGTCTGCATTACTACTTATTTATATTTTCTTGGACCTACATACTTTCTTGCCAAAACTTGATGATTATAGCGTGTTCCCTATTTTTGTTTCCCATGCTACCCTTCATGAGTGATCATTTCAAGAACATATCAAAAAAAAATTACAAAATATTTACTAAATCAGATGAGAAGGAGTTACGAGCAAATTTGATTTCAAATTTCAAAACAAAATTTGAACTAAACCAAAAATTTATGATTTCTAACCTGCTACAAGCAGACCTCCCTGTGGAGTCGCCAGATGTTGACTCAAAAAATTGTCACCTATTATTAAGTGCACGTAAAGAGATGTGAAGTTTGTTATTATTACTACTATATAGCTAATAGGTGGGGTCCCCAAGGATTGAATGCAAAATATTGTTTTTCTAAGCTTTTCCTCAACATGATATACTTTAGTTTTGACATCTTGAAGAAATGGTTTAAGTTGATCTTCTATGCAAATGATTGAAGTTGAAAAAAATTACGTGCATGAATGATGGGAAACCTAGCATCATTATAGCATTAATAGAGCAAAGAATTTTGACACATGTTCAAAACATATGTCAATATCATATTACTATTTTGGATTACATGCAAACAAATGGCTACCACATATCGATAACATGAAAAAATTGGTTATCAAAACCTATGAAATTTGAATAGTGCCAAACCATGATTATTTCATATACCATATTATGCAAATAAGACAAAGGCAAGTTACATAGTTCATTTAGAAGTTTTACATGGTTTAAATACTCATATGAGTCTATATATGAGCATTACATATACCATAATCTCAATGTAAAGGAGGCGCATAAGTTGAGCATCATTGTTAAGTATTTGAAGTTTGAGTTTTATGATTGAAACACCACATTGGAAACAACACCTCGCATAGGATGCATTCAACATATAACTTATAAATGGGTGTTGGCTGGTATTTGGAAATGGTTATACATATTATATGGTATCATTTAGATTCATACATATTGCATGTGGTATATGAGTGTGTTGATTTCAAGGTCGAGGGTTATATGGTAGCATGCTTAATGTCTATTTAATTTAACGTGGTATAAGGCTTGTGTAGCATCAGGATTTTTCGCATTGAATATATTGTTGAGTTGGCAGGCATATGATGGTTTGTTTAAATAGGAGACGTGATGGTTTTCCCATGCATTAAAGTTGCAAGGAAGTGGGCATTTACTCCCACAGTCCCGCATGCTATTACTCAATTTTTTCCTTGGTTCGTGGTCATTTTTCTCTATTGAGATTGAGGGAAAAGAAAATTTGAGCTCAACCTGTTAAAACCCTCGCTTTTGGTAGTTTTGGTAATTGTTTCAACCTTCTTCACTGGTATAAAGGCACATTTGGGAAAAAGTATGAGTCCATGGTCCATTTTAAATATTCGGTAATATATTTGTCTTTAAGAATGATTAAATATGGCTCTGGTTAGCATCATTGTGTATATGAAATGTTTTCTCTCTCCCTATTATGTCATTGCTTGAAGAGAAATAAAGAATGATTGTTAGTTAAGGAAATTTGTTGGGTTATCTCTTATATGTTTTCAAACTTTCACTTTCCATCGCATTTTAAAAAAAGGCTCTGAGTTAGTTCTGGTTTATATGCATTATAAATGGTTTTGAGCTTGACTCTTTCAAGATATTCTATGGGTTTTGTGATGATTTTGGGGAAAATGAGACAAACCCTTTTCAAGTTATGAAGGAAAGACCATGGGTTTCAAACCTAGGTCAAAGTGTTATGCTCTATTTGATTAACGTTTGAATCCATTCACACTTTGGCTCTTTTAGATTAATTGGGTCAAGCTCATCATGATATTTGTTGATTCGAACCCATCTTGTGTTGATAATTGACATACCTGAACTTATATTTATTGTTGGGTTGCATTCGAGCTAGTGTTCTGATTTGCTTTCAAATAAAATCTATTTTAAGTTGATTGTGTATCATTCTTACTTGGAACAAGTCTGAACTCAAACCGGAATACGGTGATGGAATTTGGGTCTTATAAATCATAAGGAAACTACCTAGCATGTTCTTTCATTATGGGGTTAATGCTTTGTGTGACTCTTGAATCTATTTTTTTTTTAAAGAAAATGGGTAATGGGTTTATACCCTATCTCTGCATTGAGGCCCACAAGCTAAAACTTGGGTCCTTTGAGTTACATGCAGTCTATCATTCCTTCAACTCAAATTCTTAGGCATGGTATATCTTTAGTTTTGAGCAAAGGTGTTGTATGCATTTTGGGTATGGTGTTTAGTATGAGACTCCTTCATTTCAGTTTAAGTCAAGAGTTTGAATAGAAATGAAAAGCAACGGGTTTTGGGATAAGCACTCTACAGGTGAAGTTTTGGTCAAAGTATCACATGAATGCAGTATAGAGTTTAGTATGTCGATTGGCTATAATGGTTACTTTGTAAACAGATTTCTTTGAAAAATGGTTTGGTTTGGTTTGATTTGATTGGGTCAGGAGCAGAGTTGGAGTAAATTGGAATATGATGCATTTATTTTCTTGGATAAACATGTTATAACTATGTTGAGGCTTGCATTCTATATGACTATGTTTATATTGAGAATTTTTTTATGACATTACTCTGATTAAAATATTAGATTCAAGATATACAACAATAATCATAGATCATGGCATACTTGTGATTAATCTGGTTTATCCATTGACTCTCTAGTCATAGCTAGAAAAGAAAGAATATTTCATATTGAAGACATAGTATATATACGTTCAGCTAGCATGCAATGATAAGATACGTTGCTAGCAATGATGGATATTTTATATTTTATAAGGAAGATAATTAATTGATGTCATATGTTTTAAAGGATGGTTATATAGACTTCATTTCCCATTCATAAATAACATTTCTCATAAATTAATGTCCCTATTCTCACTCATTAAAATTCCATTTATCATTATTTTGTTGTCTATATAATTAAAGAAAAGGTGAAATTTGAAAGAAATATAGTTGGAATGTGTTGCCAACTTGATGAAATAAGGACAGAGCTTAAGGATGAATTGTAGCATGTTTATATAATTGGAATAATTTGTGGGCTAATTGCTTATGTTGAAGAAGTACAGTCATAGTTCAAAGAAATAAGATATTGAATAGTATTTTCATACATACCCACCATGTTAGCATTTTTTGCAAATTATATATCTTTTTCATATATCCCTTTCATACAAATTCTCTTTTCATACACTTATACTATTCATATTTTAAAGAGAGAATGACTTGTATGTATGAGGATTTTTTATTCCAAAGTTTAAATAATAATGGTATGTTGGTAGAGTTTGCATTATTGTCCTTGTTTTTACTTTTCCCTTTCATTTATATTTTTGTGTTTCATGGTTTTGTTAGTTTCAGAGCCATTTTAATCAGGATGACAAATCATTTTAGATGTATAATTTATTGTGTTTTATATTTGCACTAATTTGAGTATGATGGTATATATATGAGATTTTTAAGTCATGGAAATGGCAGAGGGGGGAACAGAGGAAGAAGAGGAAGATTACCCAACACATTTTGGCAACCTGGGGGGCATAAGTTGAGATTATCCATACATTTTGATGTTGCTTTTGATGAGTTTTAGCAGTTGATCCAAATAAGACATTTGAATCTTGGTGGACAGCATGCTTTAACTCAACCCCAAGTTCCTCCAAATGTTATCTTGCAACCTCACCCTAGCATTGCAAATGTCCCTAAGTCTCTTATTCAACCACCTAATGATGGATAGGGTGGTATTCCTACCAATCCCTCTTCTGGTATCAATTAATGGTTGATTGATCCTCCTACTCCACTGGTTCACCCAAAATTATCGGTCATTACAAATGAGTCTATGCCTCCTCCTCC
>ML862252.1:10914-23570 GCA_009831015.1 Picea engelmannii
GGGGGGGGGGGTCCGGAATCCTCTGTGAACCGTAGATCTGAGCATCACGACCAGAACCGTTGAAATGTGCAGGAAACATAATCTGGGGCGCGGAGAACACATGCGCCGGGAAAACTTAGGATAAAAGCGTTTTTACGGGTTTTTCCCAAACTTTTCGAATAACGCCACCAAGGGACTTAGACCAAGCAATCTTTTAAGCATTTGAGACATGATGCAAACATTACATCAAGCTGGTTTTATTGGAATGGAACAATAAAGCAACTAACCTACATGCTAACCTATCTTTCTATGATAGTTAACCCAGATTAAACAGTTGGGTTAAGAAATTACTCTACCTAGGGGCTATCTGACCAGGATTAGACAGTCTGGTCAGATTTATTCACTAATCTAACCTAAGGGATATCTAACCAGGATTAGACAGTCTGGTCAGATTTATTCACTAATCTAACCCAAGGGCTATCTGACCAGGATTAGACAGTCTGGTCAGATTTATTCACTACCCTATCAACATTAAATTTAAAAAGAACTTGGCCATGCTTGAAAGGTATAGCCAAGTTATTATTATTGCATGGGGCTTTTGTTTCAATTCTTTTATGCCCTCTTTTTCCTTCTTTTTCTTTTTTCTTTTCTTTTTCTTTTTTCTTTTCTTTTTCTTTTTTCTTTTTATCAAATTATTTGCAGAATGAAAAATCATTTGTCAACAAAAATACTAGATTAAGATAATATCCCAGTCACCAGTTGATTCCCATAATTTATGGGGTGACAACAACGGCTCCACCTGGGGATGGTACTTGCCCTGTTAAGTGCGAAGAATCCTGGTTCCTGTCCTTCTAAACCTATCTATCTAGTAGCCTTCATTGGTCTTATTCTCAAAGATGGAAAACAATGATTAACAACTTAGGGCCTTCTCTTTGGTCTTCAACTAACTGACGAATGTTCTTCAATCAGACAATGCAAGTGAAAATGAAAATTAAGATGGTATGTACAATGGAGATTGTGAATTCAGATCTTCTACTGAGGTGGGATATAATGCTTCAGCATTCTGCCATTCACAGGTGCTCCTGGCAGATCTGACCCATCAACGTTGTTTAGCAAAAAATCATTGTTTCCTCTGAAAGCTTGGATCATGTATGGCCCTGTCCACAGATTATCAAATTTTCCATGCTTTCCCTTGTCTTCATTCCTGGAATCCCATCTCAATACCAAATCTCCTAGCTTGAAATCATCCTCCTTAGTTCATTTGTCAAAGATCTTCTTGACATTTTCTTGGACGACCTGAGTTTCGTTGAAAACTTCCTCCCTAGTCTGCTGCAAATGGATCAACTGGTTGATCGTTCTCTGTGAGTCATTTGGCTCAGCTTGCACCTCTTGAAGTAACTTCATGACAGGGACTTCTAAAGAAGTGGGGAAAACCACCTCTGTACCATAGACCAACTGGTATGGTGACATACCAATTGACCTTTTGGTGGTCAGTATGTCAGCCCATAAAGCAAACACCAACTTATTGTGCCATGATTTCTTGTTTTCCTGCAATGTTTTCTTGATGATATTTACCAAAGTTTTGTTTGAAAATTCCGCCAACCCATTCCCCTAAGGGTAGTAGGCTGTGGAATGCCCCAAACCAATGTGATACTGGTTGCAGAAATCTATGAGCTTCTTCGACCGAAAGGTAATTGCATTGTCAATTATAATCTTTCTAGGACAACCAAAACGAGACAAAATATTATTTTCAATAAATTTGATAATAACAGAGTCAGTGGCTTGCCTGCTTGGTACTTCCTCGATCCATTTGGTAAAATAATCGGTGGCAGTAAGAATCCACCTGTGTTGGCCTGAAGAAGGTGGGTGTATTTCTCCAATGAAATCAAGCCCCCATTGCTGGAAAGGGGCCTCAACTGAGATTGGTTTCAGAGGTAGAGGAAGGAGCTTCCTTTTGCCTTCAAACAGTTGACACTGGTGACATGCTGTTACCTTCTGATGCACATCCGCGAATAGGGTAGGCCAATAGAATCCAGCTCTGAGTATTTTGTTGGCTGTGACCTTCCAGTTCAAATGGCCACTACATTCTCCTGCATGAAACTCTTGCAACACTTTATCAACTTCATCCTTCAGTAAACAATTTAACAGAATGCCTGCAGGGTCTTTCCAATACAAATTTCCTTCTAGAATATAGAATTTCAAAGCCTTCAACTTTAAAAATCTAGCTTTAGTCTTAGTCAAACCAGGGGGAGCTTGTAAATTTTGTAAAATGAATATAAGGTCTGCATACCATGGAGAGTTGAGAAATACCTCTCTAACGTTTGGAGTCGCCATCTCGCCCTGTTCATCTACCACATCTAGAAAATTAATGTCAAGAGCCTGGAAGTTAGATTCAACCATTAATTTAGCAAGGCCTTGGCCTTTGATTAGTTTTGTGGGCTTAATCTCTATATCGTATTCTAAAATGACAACAATCCATTTTCCCCTTCTTCCATCAGGGTTGTCCTGTGTCAAGATATCCTTTACTACCGCGTTCGGAACATAAGCTATGGTGTGGGAATGGAGAATGTAGACCCTAAAGTCTTTTATGTCTTTTACCAAAGAAAAAGCTTGCTTCTCCATGATATTGTAGTTTAGGGTAGCATCTCTTAGATCTTTGCTGAAGCAAGCTATGGGATGTTCATACCCTTCACTGTTCTTCTGCAGTAATACCGCTGCTATAGTATGTTCAGAGGCGAAAGAAAAAAGATAAAAATCTTTAGTGAAATCAGGACTGATCAACACTGGGGCCTCTGTGAGTGCTCGTTTGACTTGTTCGAAGGATTGTCTAGACTCAGAGTCCCATTTTATTTTTATGTCCTTTTTAAGCATGTTTGTTATGTTTCTGAGGAGTTCGGCCAGATTGGGAATGAATCTTCGTAGAAAGTTAATTTGCCCGATAAAAGACTGTAGTTCTTTGAGGTTTCTTGGGTGTTCTAACTTTAGTATGGCCTCGATTCTCTTGGGGTCTATTTTGATTCCATATTTAGAGATGATGTGTCCCAGCAGTTTGCCTTCCTCTAACCCAAAATGACACTTCTTAGGATTTAAAGAAATCCCAAACCTTCTACATTTCTCGAAAACTCGTCTAAGGTGCCGCAGGTGTTCATCATCAGATTTGGAAAACACAGTCACATCATCTAAATAAACGACAATAAACTTAGCCGATTCTTCCACGAAGGCGATATCCATTGCTCTCTGAAACGTGGCTCCTGCGTTCATCAGACCAAAAGGCATCTTCACATACATGAAAGTGCCCCATGGTGTGGTAAAAGCGGTTTTATCTTGATCATCTGGGTGAACTAGGACCTGGTTGTAGCCCGAGAAACCATCCAACAGAGATATCCGACTGGACCCGACCACCCTTTGCAGGAGGTGGTCCATTTTCGGTAATGGGTAATTATCTTTCAGGGATACTTTGTTCAGATTTCGGAAATCTATGCAGAGTCTAATTTCCACGGTTTTCTTACGTGTAGGGACTAAATTAGAGACCCACTTAGAGAAACGCAGCGGGACTATGATCTTGGCATCGTACATTTTCTTGATTTCTTTTTCTATCAGGGGGAGCAACTTGGGATTTATTCTCCTAAGTTTCTGCCTAAACGGTTTTTGATCTTCTTTTATGGGAATCCTGTGTTGTATGATGCTGGTATCATAGGCTTTCAAATCTTCATAGCCCCAGGCAAAAACATCTGAATATTCTTTGAACAACTCAATGTATTTGAGCTTGTGTTCTGGGGGTAAGGATTTGGACAGTTTGACCATCCTAGGTTTCTCTTCGGTCCCTATATTACAGTCTTCTACTTCTTGTCCATGGGCTTCTATTTTTGGTTTTTTGGCTACGTCATTACTGTTAAATAAATCTTCCAAAGGAACAAGACCTCTAGGTAAAACATTGCTTTTCAAATGTAAAACATCAGCATCCATTTCGTCGTCGCCTAGTTCTCCTGAGTCTATTGTATTTACACTATCAATTTCAAAATCTGAATTATTTACATTTTGATCTTCATTCTCTAAATCTATGTTTGTACATTCAAAATCGTTCTTGCATTGCAGAAAGTCTTCAATTTGGTCATCATTACCAAACACTTGCCAATACCTGATATTGTCGGGGACCGTCGGTCTGCATTTCACTTCAACAGTATATGAGTGAGTTGAGTGGAAATGAATCTTACAGGTGGTTGCTGAGGTGGCTAATCCGTCTGCCAGAATATTCTGTCCCCTCGGCATTACCTGCAAGTCTACTTCAGTAAAACACCTCAAAGCATCAAGAACAACATTTCTATAAGCTCTAAGACGTGGGTGTTTCCCAGCATACTCACCTTTAATTTGCTTGATTATTAACTCAGAATCACCTCTTACCATAATTTGTTTGGCACCAACCTTTTTCAAAAGCTTCAGACCGAGCATCAAAGCTTCATACTCGACAACATTGTTAGTGCACTGGAAATTTAATTTGTAGGAATGATTTTCTGAGTACCTGTTTCTGTGATTATGCAGCCAGACTCCAACTCCTGCTCCTTCTTTACTCACAGCTCCATCAAAATCCATACTCCAGAAATCAGCGGGTAAATCTTCAGTTATCACGTTCTTCATTTTTGCTACCTCAATGCTTTATGGGCCTTCATCTTGACCAGATAGGTCTTCCATCAGCTGAGTATCTTGCTCTTCCGTATCACCATCATTGTACAAGATGAACGAATCTAAATCGGAATGTGCAGAGTAAAGGGGGTAATTGTGCGATTTTTCTTGGCTACTGACCATGTACTTCATCAGTGTTTCTCTGTATAGCCTCCTCTGTTTCCCAAACACTGGGATAGTGGCGTAAGACATATCCAACTGCAGGGTTCCTTTCAACTTAGCCCCCCAAGACCGGGACAACAACATTCCATACTTTGGTGGGATGTCTGCCACCACCACGTCCATAACCATGCTCTTCGCAGGAATCTGAACCAAGGTGATGCACAAGTCCTTAATCAAACCAATACATTTAGCCTTGCTAGAGTCGAATGAGTGTAAATCCTTGTATGGTCTGGTGACCTCTAGTCCCAATTTTTCCATTACTGCTTTAGGCATCAGATTATGGGAGGCACATGAATCCAGCATAACGTTATGCAAGATCAAGTCATGTATGTTTAGACTGATGTAAAAAGGAGCGACCTCGCCAGTATCATCTCTACCATCTACTTCAGGTCCGAAAAGAAGTTCGAGATGATCATTAGTAAGGTTCACAGTGTCTGAATGATTCACTGATCCAATGGTTAAGGCCTTCGTGCCTATGTCAGGTTCAATGGCTAGTGCTTTAATCACCTGTGAACGATAGTCGTTTCTGTTCATCAACTCTATAAGTGGGATGGGAATTTTTATTTTGGCCAATTCCCCCTCCAGGCTAAAAGGTGTGGGAGTTTTACCTTGGCTCATCATTTATGGTTTGTCCACCAAATCCTTCTGTTCGGATGTACTCGGTGGATTAATAGGTGAAACCTCGGGCTGTGATGGCCTTTTCAGAATGGTGATGTTTTTCTTCAAGGGAGCGTCGACTTTACTCTTCTCAGGAATCTTCTCAGGAGTCTTCTCAGTAGTATTCTCAGTAGAAGGTTTAGGGGCTTTCTTGGGCTCGACTATCTTCTGTGTTTCGGTCGTCTTCTTGGAAGAAGTCCCTTCTGTCTTCGAACTCCCTTCTGTCTTCTTGATACACAGATTGTACTATCGGTGTACCTCTAGAATAGCATTCTCAAAGGCCTGTTGTTCTACATCTTCGACTTCTTCACTTACCTTTGTTTGATTGAGCAGAAAGAGTTCCTGCTCTTCTTGAGAAAGGAAAATAACCTCGTTGTCGTGAATGCCCATGAGGTTGATATGAGTGTCCTCCAATTCCTCAATCACTTCCCCCCCTTCATCAACATAGTTTTCTTGTAGGGGAGGTCTAATCTGCTGATCTGGGCCCCTCTGCTCTCTTTGATCCCTAGGATCTCTTTGTCTGATCTGAAGAGGATTTCTCCTAAAGTTAGGGTTTCAAACCTGGGGGGAAGGTGGGTTGTCTCTTGTAGGATTTCTATCTGACATAGTGAATCTTTCGAACATCCTTTCCATTGCTTGGGTAAATGAATCTAAAGTGGAGTCTGAGGATGACGTGGAAGGTTCTTCTTCAAAAGCGACCCTCCTCTCTGACCTCTGTCGTGCCCTTTTTGCCAACAAATTGGCCTCCACACTAATAACACTTTTCTGCATGTCTTCCAGGGTGGCATAATTTCTTTCTCTTAGTTGGTAAGACATGTCAGCGTCAAATCCATCAGGGAATTTAATCAATGCCAAACCCTGTGGAGGTTTGATTTCAGTTGGGATTGCATTGTACAGGTTGTTGAAACGGGTGCAGTAATCTTGTACCGTCTCACCTTGATTTCTTTTTATATTCTCGTATTCTGACAATATCTGGAGAGGGTTTTTCTTTACCTCCCATCTGTCAAGAAAACTTCTTTGGAACGCAACAAGGTCAGGGACTGAGGCGGTAGGTAAAGCTTTGAACCATATCTTGACGTCGCCTGTCAGACTTTGGGCAAACAATCACATTTGCACGTCAGCCTCATCAACTTCTTGCAAGTCAAAATAATCATTCATTTTGTCCACATGTTGTTGGGCGTTTAAAGGTCCGGTTGCATCGAACTGTGGAAGTCTTGTTTGGTAGTCTTGGGGCATGGCATGTAGCGGCGCAACCAACACCAAAGGAGCATATCGAGCTGCCAGGATGGGTGGAGGAGGTTGAAGGGCAACTTGGATGGTCGGTGATGTAGCGACTGAAGACGAGGATGAGGAGGGACTGGATAGTACTGAGGTGGTGATTTGTAGTTTTGTCGTGGGAGACAAAACTTCGGGGGTTTGGGGTTGCAACACAGTTGGGTAAAAAACGATTTCGGTCACAAAACTGTCGGACCGTGTTCTAACCAAGCTTCACTGTGGAACAATATCGAGGTCAGGGTTTTGAGAGGTAACAAGCTTCTCTGAAAGGGAAGGAGATTTATGAAGGGGAATATGACTCACTGAACCAACAGCTAAGGTCTTTCGACTGAGCAACTGTTCGGGGTTATCTATCAATACCGCGGGATCTGGGTTTGGGTGAGATCGAGTATGAACTTTCTTGGAAGTCATAACTCTTTTTGGTTTTTATATATATATTTTTTAATTTTGCGAGTCTGAAAA
Source organism: Picea engelmannii (assembly GCA_009831015.1). Taxonomy (NCBI): domain Eukaryota; kingdom Viridiplantae; phylum Streptophyta; class Pinopsida; order Pinales; family Pinaceae; genus Picea; species Picea engelmannii. Next base: position 18,130 of record ML862252.1, read on the forward strand.
TAATATGTACAAAGTTTGATCAACCTCTAAACATTACTTTCTTCTAAAAAATTAACGTTCTGTTTAGGGGAAGGAAACGTGAAATTATCAATTTTTAGTTCTCCCCAGTGGAGTCGCCATTATGTTAGCACTTGGTAAATTTCCTAGAGGTTGAAAAAAGAAGAAATCTACAAAGGTAACTTTATCCAACCGCTTTTAAAGCTGGGATCTAGCCCTTCCAGCTTTAGAGAGAGATCTCTCTATATGATTTAGCTTTGTTTATAATTTTAGATATTAGGCTAGGTAAAGAAATCTGTTGGTTTTGTTGTCAAAGTGTTTTTTTGGATCGGTTGAGACAGTCTACACCTCTATTGGGCTATGGGGTCTGTGTTAAAATAAGTATGAGATATAAACCAAAAATGTAAAGGAAAACTTCCACAGGGTGAGATAATATACTCACTGGATCTATAATAGCTTAAATGATGGACAAAAGAAAAGATGAGAAAAATAAATTCAACTAAGAAGCAGTTAAGAATTTCTTAATTGAAAACATCAGAAGATAAACATTAAAATCTTTAAAGTCGGAAACAAGATATCCAAGATAAATCCTGCAACATACGTTACTTTTAAAGATTAGTTTCAGAAAACAATATGATCACAAAGCAAGAATAACATTCAACTTAGAGAATAAACGTCACCAGTGAATATACACAAGAATCCCGTAAAAGTGCCTCCTTTTATTAATGGCAGATCTTTTCAAAAATGTTACAGTCTGATAGCGTCAGGGTGTAAAGATCAACAACCCTCAATACTTCGAAAGGTGAAGTATTTATAATTCAAATTACAAACGTTCATGTCATAACCGATCAGGACATGCTCATTCTATTTTTAGTCTAACTAATTTAACTAATAAAAAACTGCTTGATGACTTGGTACAACTGCATGCGGAATTTCTGGGGTAGGCCGTTGGCGAGGTTCCTGCGCAACCTCTTCTGACTGGAAAGGTGACTGGACCTGGACAACTCATATGCTAATCGAGCAGATCACAGAGTTCCTCCCATCTGAGATGACTAGGCACAGTGACTTTGAGCAATCTCCGATACACTTCGTCCATTTCCGTATATTTAGCGAATGTGGGCTTAGTGAGGAATATGTATCGAATCTCGTGTTGGATACTGATGTTCAACTGAAGAGCGTCCAGGAATGATTTGTCGGTGATACTCCCTTGTATGCCAGCAAACTATGAACTGTCCTTAGACACTTCAGACAATCTCTTTTTGTAATCTGGGAGTGTCATCAGTTTATCATTAATAACCTTCAGACCGGGGAGACCCTTCTTCTGGAGAGCCTCGATCTTGCTGAAGAATTTTTGTACCCCCTGATCCATGACCTGAACCTTTTCTTCTAGCTGAAGCATTAGACTTCTCTTGGTCAAAACTCTTTTGACCTCAAGGATGGTCTCTGTTCTGTCTTCTATATTCAGCTCTTGTAGCTCTTCTTTGGTCTTGGAATTTAGGAATTTGATGATATCATTTCCCTGAGTTGGTCTATCTCCCAATTCTATTCCGATCTTCTCAATAGCCTGTTTACTCCTCTGGACCAACTCGTTCTGCTAAAAAATGATTTGGTTCATGGGCCAGATCTCATTTATGGACTTGGTGATGTCTGTCCATACATTCTCTTTGACCTCATCCAAAGTCTTCCCTGCCATTGTTTGCTTTTGGAGCTGCTGTAACTCCTTCCTGAGCTGCCCAGTTACTTGCTTTTCTTTGGAAAGACTGGTTTGGAAGGAAGTCTTGAGTTCCTGGAGGTTCTCAACTTCCTTTTTAAGCCTGCTGATCTCTGTCTCTTGCAGGTTCATCTTCTCCATGGATTTGGCAAGGTCTGTTGTTCCCTCTTGTGGTGTCACTGGTGTTGCAGATGGAATTGCTGTTACTGCTGCTATGCTCAATCCTGCAATTGGGATAGCACTCAATGGAATGCCTTCCATTGGCTTCTGCTTCTCTTTCTCTTTCAATAATCTCTCCATCTCAGCTTCCATTTCTTTGAGCTGAACATTTTGCTCCATGAGCAGCTTAAGCATTTCATCCTTCTCGCCTTCTTTTTCTGCTATCTCCCTCGTCTATGAGTCTTCTGTAGGAGGAAGCTTCATTTGTTTCCTCAATGAGGCAATATCTACATTATTCTTCTTTATCATCTCTTCTACAGCTTTGACGTTCGCAGGATCATAGACGATCTTGAGGACCAACTCCTCCAAAGTCTTAATTCTGTTGTCCTTTGCAAAGGACGATATTTTTTCCAGCTTGAGCTACGTTTGAGCATTGTTGAGCGACACCTGTAATTTTGCTACAGAGGCAGAAGCATGTGCCAATGTGTGAAAAACCATCTCCCCTGTCTGTTTATGCAAATCCATCTGGTCTGCTGGGTGCACGTCCTTCATCTGGAACTCGAAGGTGGCTCTCTTGTAGTCTGTGATTACCTTGGGATCTGGTACCTGTGCCTGTAGAAAGGCCATGTGCATCTTGCCTCTTTCTGTGTCGAATGTGGATAGTAGCCTATGCTGCGCGGTGGATGACTGCTTCCGAAACTGGGCATAAGTACTGCTGGTGAGGGTCTGGTTCCTTTTCTTGATCAGCTCGTACTTCTCGAAAATGCCCAACTTGGGCCCAGTCTTGCCTTGCTGAGTGTCTAATGGAGAGTCTGTGGATTTCTTTGGCACTGCTGTGGTGATCTCCTTATACAGGATTGAATCGAAAGGTGGAATGACCGGCTTGACCCCTGTGGTAGGTGGAACCTATTTTTCTCCAGTTGGACCAGGAACTGAGACTATCTTGGACCTCTTGGTGTGCAACTGGAACTCCTTGGATGATACCTCCGTGACAGGCGGAGATGAATCCTGTCGAGGCCTCTTTTCTTTAGGAACCTATCGTGTAGTAGTTGGTGGTACAGTGGCCGGGGGAACCTGTTGTTCCGCTTTGATCAATGTGTCAGGCACCCACACTGTCTGATTGGCAAATTTTTCAATCTCGATCTTGGACTCATGAACATATGGGATGTTTTTATTTTTCACTCGCATTTCTGAAATGAGCCCGCATGGATCATAGTGCCATGGGAAACTCATAAAGAATTTCATTTCTTTCAACATTTTGTCAGCTTCTTCCCCGACGCCTCGACTATTGCAGATGAAAGAGCCAATCTGCCCCTTAATTCTCAATTGCTGCTTTTTCTTCAGGGAAACAAAATGAATGTCATCTGAATTCATGATCTGCCTTATATACTCTAACGCAAAGATTCTTACCGGCACATAATTTGGCAGCTTGTAGGGTGCCAATTCACACCTGAAAACTCTGATCTCGTTGTGGTTTTGATACAGGTACCAGTCCCCTGTCTTTGCGTTGTTCGAGAGATGTAGAATTCTCTGGACCTCGTCGTTTATTCGTGGCTCGGGCCTGCCACTCAACATGCTTACCACAGGGTGGTAGAAAAGATCGATGAATGCCTTGAAGCTATACTCTGTGGAGTTATGCGTCAACAAAGATGTCCATGCTGTGACTGGCTGAGGCCTTCCATCTGCATCCATTTTCTCCATAGAAAAACTGAATTTATCTGCTTGATAGAAAACAAACATGTAGGCTAATATGGACGAATATCTGAACATGCCTTCCATGCCAAAATTCACGAACTGTTCGTGAATATTGTTGGCCAAGAAGGTACTGAAATCAAACTGTGTGGTGGGTTTTTCATCTGTGGAGAAAATGGATAGAAAACCCAGAATGGGCTCATCTACCCATTGGTCGGAATAATATCCTAACAGAGCATAGTGGGAGGAAATGATATTATTTCCCTTGGTGGAGAACATGGACTACGGGTAAGGGGGATTTGTGGAGGGAAGTTGAGCGGAGGTGGGAAGGAACAACTCAAATATTTGAGCTCTCAGAGGAAAAGTCATCTTTTGATACAACTCTGTAAGGATTTCTAGGTTGAAAGGAGAAACAGAATCAGCACGGGGAATTTGCATCATTTGGTCAATGTCTTCGGGAGTGATGAAGAATAGGACGTCTCCGGATGAGGAGACGACGACCCTTTGGTAGGGAATATAATGTGCTTGGAATTTGAGGGTGAATTCGGGGAAGTGGTGGATCTGGGGAAACAGGTACAGGGGCAAATTGGATTCCCAGAGTCCAATTTCATCGCTCTGGTCCAGGAACACCTCCCGGAGCCATGACTGGAGGTCCGAAAAATTGAATTCACACTTGGTATCCGTGATCAACCTATCTTTGTCAACCAATGGGATTTTGTCCAGGTCGAAAGGAGGAGGAAGAAAAGGATTCTCTTCTCCTTCCGCTGGTCTTGGCTTTGGCGCCATCTTTGCGACAATACCTGTAATAAACATGATGTTAGTGGGGTCGACTGACTGAGGATGAAGGTGACGGAGAAGCAATGGAGGCGTAAGAGGTTAATTTTTCTGGCGCGATGGACGAATGGCGAATGGAGGGGGAAAACGATAGTTTTATTTAAAACTGGGATCAGTTAGGCGCGGGAGACAGGTCAGCAGGATAACGGGTAGATTATCCCGTAATAAATGGACAACGAGCCACTTGGGGGTGAGATGGCAGGTGACGGTGGCCAAAACATACGGACAGGTGACGTGGAGGCTAGGGATTGGAGGTAAAAGTCACAATAGGGGGTCGGTCATGAGTGAAAAGGGAAAATAACTGATAGCAGGGACTGACAACAGTTATGGGATGGGATATAACTTATGAACAAGCGGAACAAGTGGCATCAGTTGAAGATGACGTCCCTGAGTGATGGAGGCTGTCAGATGGCATATGGTGAAAAGACTTCGGGACCAATAGGTTTATGCCACCTATGACAAGGGGCCCACCGGAGGGAATATCCATTCCGGACCCCCCCCCCCTTTGATTAAAAGCAGAACATCAAGGGGGGTCCAAAAACCTTTTTAGACCGTTGATCTGCGCGCCCGTTTCTAGGCCGCAGATCTTAGNCCCCCCCCCCCTTTGGTTAAAAGTAGAACGATCGGGGGGTGTCCGAAATCCTCTTTGAACCGTAGATCTGAGCACCGCGATCAAAACCGTTGAAATGTGCAGGAAACATAATCTGGGGCGCGAAGAACACATGCACCGGGAAAACTTAGGATAAAAGCGTTTTTACGGGTTTTTCCCAAACTTTTCGAATAGCGCCACCAAGGGACTTAGACCAAGCAATCTTTTAAGCATTTGAGACATGGTGCAAACATTACATCAAACTGGTTTTATTGGAATGGAACAATAAAGCAACTAACCTACATGCTAACCTATCTTTCTATGACAGTTAACCCAGATTAAACAGTTGGGTTAAGAAATTACTCTACCTAGGGGCTATCTGACCAGGATTAGACAGTCTGGTCAGATTTATTCACTAATCTAACCTAAGGGCTATCTGACCAGGATTAGACAGTCTGG
>ML862253.1:0-13288 GCA_009831015.1 Picea engelmannii
TATACTCCTCCAAGAGTTTAACAAATTAACCTTGTAACCAAGAAAGAAACAACACAAACCATAAATTCCTTACCTAGTCCAAGAGATAGCAAGATAAACCCTTCATTACCAAGAATATTCCATCACAAGAGAAAGAACAAAGCATCCAAGAGATAGTGCCTAGCTTATTCCTCTAATAGACAAGTAGTAGCATCCACAAGACATAGAGATAGTGCGAATTCCCCAAGTAGGGTGAAACTTTCAACCAAACAATATGTAATTCTCAAGTCAGTTATGATCAAAATGACAATGGGGTGGCCTCCTTTTATAGGAGGTCACCTAAAACCCATTTGTCCACAATTCAAAATGTCAACATCAAATTAGGGAGGCCGACCTCCTTTTTTTTCCTTTACAACATTAAAATTCAAAATTACAAAAAGAAAATCCTCTTTTAGGGGTGACGTCATTCCCTAAAAGGGTGACGTAGGGCTTGTTATCGCGCAAATTGTAGGTTGGGAAAAGCTCGGCCCAAACCACAAGATGGCGGCAACTAGGAGAATACCTACCCACTATCACCTTAGATAGGTATTCCCGTCACTTTAGAGGTGAAGTGATCACCTCAAGGGGGGAATCCTGGGTGACCCTAGGGGGAAATGAGATGGAAAGTGATACTTATGAATGGATGCCCCTATAGGTCAAGTTGCTAAATGGAAAGTAGTTTGGAAAAGAGTCTCGGTAGTGGTCAATGGTTGCCAATAATTTTGAGTACCTGCGGATGATGATGGTATATGCCCGAGACACAAGAAACACCAAGTATATAAGCTATATGTTAGGTGGACAAGCAAGTTAAGCTTGATGCCCCTATTTGCAGCAATCAACAAAGATATATATATATCAGCAAATAAATGATTATTAGATCTGCTAAACAAGATGCTAAAGTCAAGTAAATGATGCAAGAGATAAATTGACAATCACTAGTATAACCCAAGTATGAAAGCATTAGACTTTAGCAACAAACTAAGGTTGTTATAGACAAGTATTGTAGAGTACAATTGCAGCCTTATGGCTGTATCAAACAAGTTGTTACAGCAGAAAAATCAGCCACCAAAACTTGCAAAAAATCCACCCAAAAGATGCACTAGGACTAGTAGATTATGCTAGCAAATTCTTAGAAAATTTTGACAGTTGATAAGAGAGTAAAATCAAAAGTTATAATGAGTTTTTTGCAGCCCTAATGGTTGTAGATTAAATTTGCAACAACAATAAGACTTTCTTGGACAAATGAGATGTCTTAGTGGCTTAGAGACATGTATAACATAAAGGTTAAGTTCCACTTAAGACAATTTCAATATCTCAACTTTTCACGATTACCAATGCAATAATTTATTTCTCCAATGCATGAAGACTAGTGCCTTTCTATTGGGAAAATGGAGTCTCTTGATTAAACAAGTTGGATGAGTTACTTCCTTGGGGTTGTAAGCCCTTTTACTCCCCAAGTCAAACCCTAACCAACAAGAAAAACCTAGGAGGGTGTAAGCTCTTTTACTTCTCCTAGTATCCTTTGCACAATAAATTATTCCAAACAATTATAATGGACTTGGAGGGGGTTGTATGCCCTTATACTCCCCAAGATATCATCACATTAACCTTACAACCAAGAAAATAGAGCAATGAACATGAAATCCTTACCTAGTTGAAGTATTAACAAGATGAAACCCTAATTCACCAAGGAAAATCCACCATAAAGAAAGAACAAGTCTCCAAGAGAGCTAACGCATAATCCATCCATACAATAACAAAAGACAAACCATCACAAAATAATGTAACCAACAAAGATAGAGAGAATTGCCCAAGTAGGGCGCAAATTTCAGCTAATGTAGTCTTCTCACAATGGGAGAGCTATGATGAAAATGAAATAGAGATGATCTCTATTTATACAAATCATCTAAAACATAGTTTGTCCACATTCAAATGGTAAACCACACGATAAGGGTAAATTTTTCCTGTTTCTTTCCCCTTTGCCAAAATAACATTTTTCAATTCATAATTTGCACATAAGATAAACCCTAGAAACACGATGTCACCCTCTTGGGGCAATGTTTTGGCACTTTAGGTCAATTCGTTGAGTTGGAGATGAGTGTGCTAGGCCTCCAAAGGCCAAATGTCTTCAAGCCAAGCCTCTCTACCATGATCCAAGGGCTCACTCCTTCAAAACATGCCAAGTGTCTTCAATCACCACCAAACCCTAGCCCTAGGATGACGTCAAGCCCTCAAAGGTGACGTTTTGGCCTCCAAAGTCAAGTCGTTTGGCTTGTAGGGGCTAGGTGAGATCCTCCAAGGTGTCTCTTAGGCCTCCAAAGGCATGTCATCATCATTCGATGTGTGGGCCCTGGTATCCAACCTGTGGGATTCAAGCCCCAAGGAAGCCCAAACTAGGCTTGTTCTCCAAAATCGTCCACCAACTAGGTCCTGCAAAGACAATGAATACAACCTCCAAGGATCTCAATTCAAATGCATCATGATGAGAAAATCATTTCAATAAAATATTCATCTAATCATGTACATCCAAACTACCTCATCAAAATAAACAAGTGCTCAAAGACCCTATGTAATTTGCTAAGTTTAGCTATGGGAGGGTTGACAAAGCGACCTATTGGGTGAATCGTACCTCAAGTTTAGGAGTGTTTCCCAAGTGGACCTTTACCTTTCTCTAAGTCATGTGGATGAAGTGACATGGGTGGGGGAAAGATTCTTGGGCATGGGGTTCATGACATACAAGGGATCCTAGTATCTCATTTATGGATTCCTTTGTAGAGTGTGTGTTGCCCCTTCGTTTTCAATGCAACCTTTTTCTAAGCCCATTTATTGTCTTTTATTCTTTGAAGATGTTTCCAGGTTGAAGCCAAGGTGGGGCTTCTACCTAAGCATGAAAACCAATGCCCACCTTGAATCTACCCTAGTCACATCATGCTTCCCCAAGTTGAAAACATGTGTGGGGCTTCTACCTGAGCATGAAAAACAGTGCCCACACATGCTCCAGCTTAGTTGGCATTTGTATTAGTTATTTTTCATGAGTCCAATCATTTTCTTACGAGAGACATTTCATTGTCCTCGGGATCCCTGGGCGAGCATTTGGAAGGTTCATGATTGGATTTTATCTGTTTCCAGCTACAATCCTTTGGGTCTTTAGCCCCTGCTTTCCATGAAATGAGGGACAACCCCTTCTTGGGTCAGTACACTCGAAAATCCCAAAAGTTAAGGATATGAGGAGATCAAGTGTGGAAAGTGACAAGTATGGTCAGGAATGGCACGATGACTCGTCAAGAGGACCTCCCAGTAGCAAACCCATCCCCAAGGGTGACCCACTTACTAGGGTGCAATGTCAACCACCAAAGTGAAATAGGGAAAAGAGCATAATGTCTAAGTAGACATTACATAATCAAAAACATTTTTAAATGCAACAAACTCAAATGCCTCAAATATTGAAATGACACTCACCATAATACATGACTTGTACCTCATGGAGCAAGACCCAATGTCTTCTGGAAGCTAGTTGACATGGTGGATACTGTCATGATGAACCTGGAACTATGGTGGTCAAGAGGGCCTCTATTTGTGCAAGTGGACATTGTTGGTCAAGCTATCTCTCGGTACTCCATGTCTCCAACATGAGGGCCTCAAGACATCATCTCCTTAGTTATCCCTAAAGTTAGGGATAACAAGGCCTCTAGGAGAGGCATTGAGCCTTTGATGAAGGACATGGGGCCTCCAAAGGCCATAAATCATGCCACCAAGTGCTCTAGCATGTGCCAAGTGTCTCTCTCTCCATCAAACCAGGCTACACCATCATGAACAATTAAAACCCCATCAAAACTCTATCCCAAAACCCTAGCCCATGTGACATCTAGGGCATCAAGTGTGACGTTCTAGGCTTCCAAAGGCCAACATTTGGGTGCAAGAGGCTGGAGTGTGATCTCTTCATGGTCTCTAAGTTCCTCCAAAGGCAACATTCCTTCTCCCATGTGTCCAAAGAGAGGGGGCACATCATCCAACTCGTGGGCTCCATGCCCCAAATGAAGGTCCAAGTAACCTTGTGCCTTCATGAAAAGACTTCCTCCTGTCAAGGCCCTGCAAAGACAAACATATTTTCCCTCCAAGGATCCACAAGTCATAATATCATGTGAAGTAAGCCACATATAATAAAAGATCCACCCGAACATGTGCATCAAATCCCCCTTTTCAAAATAAACAAATGCTCAAAGACCTTATACAATTTGCCAAATTTAGATATGGGAGGGGTGCCATAACACCCTATTGGGTGAACCAATTTCTCAAGCAGGGGATGTTCCTATTATCACACAAATTGTAGGTTAGGAAAAGCCCGACCCAATCCACGATATGGCGATAACTGTGGGAGAGTCTACCCACTGTCACCTTAGATAAAGCCTCCCCTCGCTTTAGTGAAGGATAAATCCATCACAAGGGGGGAATCCCGGGTGACCTTAGGGTGAAATGAGATGGAAAGTGAGGTTATGGAAGTGAATCCCCTATAGGTCAATTTGTGGAGAGATGGAAGGCTTGGGATGAAGTCTCGTTGATGAGGGAAGGTTGCCAAGAAGTAGTGTACATGTATAAGATAGTTGTACCTTCCCGAGACACAAGAAGAAACAAACATACAAGCCTAAATATTAGGTGGACAAGCAAGTTAAGCTTGTTGTCCCAAACTATTGCAGTAAACAAGAATATATATCAGCAAAGAACAAAGCTAATTATTGCAGAAATAACCACTCAAAGCATCAAGGATTTATTGAGAAATGAAGCACAAAACATGTAGATTAATTCTCAATACTTTAGCATAAACTTTAGTGGTATTAGAGGGTTGTTGAAAGATGTTATTGCAGAGATATTGTAACAGCCTTATGGATGTAGAAAAATATTTCTACAACAGATATTTCCAACCACCAAAAACTACAAGTAAATCACCCAAAAGATGCACGATAACAAGTAGAATATTATGGCAGATTTCTAGCAAATTTTGACGATTGAAAAAAGAGCAAAAGTAAAAGTTTGAGAGCAATTTGTTGCAGCCTTAATAGCTATAGCTTAAATTTATAACAACAACAATATCTCCTTATCCAATCAAGACACCCTATGGGCCTTAGGAAGGTTAAAGCACATAGAAAAGATTCCAACTAAGACAATTTCAATATCTCTCTAAATCAAGTTTACCAATGCAAGTAATTTATTTCTCCAATACAAAAATGATTAGTGTCTTTCCAAATGGGTTGTGGAATCTTTTTATATTAAGTTAGGTCTACTAAATCTCAACGGGTGTAAGCCCTTTTACTCCCTTGAGATAGCAACCCTAACAAGGTAAAGTCTAGGAGGGTGTCAACCCTTTTACTCCTCCTAACAACCTTTGCAATAGCCTTTTCAACAAACAATAACAATAAAACTTGGTGGAGGTTGTAAACACTTATACTCCTCCAAGGATTTAGTGAATAAAAACCATGGAACAAGAAAGAAACCTAACAAAGTACAGAATTTCCTTACCAATTCCAAAAAATACCAAGACAAACCCTAGTTACCAAGTATTTTTCACCATCAAAGCAAGAGAAAGAGCCTCCAAGAGATAACACACAACTCCACTCCACTAGACAAGAGACAAACCATAACATAAGAGAGAGAGAGATAGTGAATTTTCCCAAGAGGGGCGCAAATTTCAGCCAAGTAGTCTTCTCCAAATGGGAGAGCTATGATGAAAAATGTAATGAAATGATTATTATTTATACAAACCCTCTAAAAAGTGTTTGTCCACTTAAATTTAGGGTAAAACAAAAACTAAGGGGTCAACAACCCTTACTTTTCCCCTTTACAATTTTAAATTTGATTTTGCACATAAGAAACCCTAAAAGAAGCATGGCATCAACCCTTTAGAGAAACGTTTAGGCACTTTTAGCATATCATTGAGCTTGGAGATGAATCATTGGGCCTCCCTCTCATGCGCTAGGGTCTCCTCCATCAAGCCAAGGCCTCCCTCCATCCAAAACATGCCAAGTGTCAAATCAACCACACCACCACACCAAACCCTAGCCCTAGGGTGACGTCAAGCCCTCCAAATGTGACGTTTTGACCTCCAAAGGAAAAATGTTGGGCTTGCAGGGGCTAGGTGGGGTCATCCAAGGTGTCTCTCAAGCCTCCAAAAGCTATCATCATCATTCGTTATGTGGTCCATGGCATCCACCCTGTGGGCTTCATGCTCCAAGGAATCCCAAGATAGGCTTGTTCTTCCAAAATTGTCCACCAAGTAAGGTCCTACAAATACAATGAATACACCCTCCAAGGATATCAAGTAAAATGTATCATGATAAGTAAATCAAATCAATAAAAAAGTCACCTAAGCATGTGCATAAAAAACCACCTCATCAAATTAAACAAGTGCTCAAAGGCCCTATGCAACTTGCCAAGTTTAGGTATGGGAGGGTTGACAAAGTGACCTATTAGGTGAATCATTCCCTGAGTCAAAGAGTGTTTCCTAGGTGGACCCCACTCTAAGCTATGTGGAGAAGATGAAGCGGATGGGGGCAAGACATTTGGGCATGGGGTTCATGACATACAATGGATCATAGTGTCTCATTTATGGTTGCTTTTGTAGATGGTGTGTTGCACCTTCGTTTTCAATGCATCATTTTTCCAATCCCATTTAATGCCATTAATTAATTAAGGTCCAGAACAACTGGGTACTCCCTATGGGGTAACATATAGCTTTGGGGGAAGTACCATAGTGTCACTTGAAGGGAGAGGTACACAATGTTCCATGGGGGTAAAGTCTAGCTTGTAACACACTTGTGTAGATCCCTCAATAAGTGGGACATTTATATATATATATATATGTGTGTGTGTGTGTGTGTGTGTGTGTGTGTGTGTGTGTGTGTCTGTGTGTGTGTGTGTGTGTGTGTGTGTTTTCTTTTGCATATCTTTTAATTTTTAGGAGAAACATTTCATTGTTCTCAAGACCTCTTTGGGCGAGCATCTGGAAAGTTGTGATTTGTATTTTATCTTTTTCTAGCGACATTCCCTTTGGGCCTTCATCCCCTTCTTCCCATGAAATGAGGGATAATCCCTTCTTGGGTCAGTACACCCGAAAATCCCAAAAGATAAGGTGGCAAGTGGTAAGTATGATCGGGAACGACATGATGACTTGTCAAGGGGACCTACCAGTAGCAAACCCATTCCTAAGGGTGACCACTTACTAGGGCACAATGTCAACCACCAAGGTGAAACAAGGCAAAGAGCATAATTTCCAAGTAAACGTTACCTATTCAAAAGAAGTTTTAACAACATACTCAAATGCCTCAAATATTGAAATGGCACTCACCATAATACCTTGATTTTACCTCATGGAGAAAGACCCAATGTCTTCTGGAAGCAAGTTGATGTGGCGGATACCATCGTGATGAATCTGAGATCTGTGGTGGTGAGGCAGGCCTCTGTCTGTGCAAGTGGACATTGTCATCCATCTGTCTCTCGGTACTCCATGTCTGCAACCTGAAGGCCTCGAGACATCATCTCCTTAGTTATCCCTAGGAAATGGGGATAACAGTTCCCAAGGGGAATCTTTTCTAGGTCATGTAGTGAATGTGAGGTGGATGGTCTTAGACTTCTAGGTATGGGGTTTCATAACATACAAGGGCTTGTATTGTCTCATTTATGGGTGCCCTTGTTGAAGGTTAGCCACATCCTTTTCTTCTTCTTTTTTTAAAGCATATTTTTCCAATCCCTTTATTATCCATTTATTTTGCATGTGTCACCAAGTTGAAGACAATAAGGGGCACTAAAAAGGAAATGCATAGCCCACATACGCTCTACCTTGGTTTGTATGCCTTTCCAATTTGAAGACAATAAGGGGCACTAAAAAGGAAATGCATAGCCGACAAACACTCTACCTTGGAAAGTGTTATTGATTAATTAGTTATTTATTTGATGGGTCCCTCACTTTTTTGAGAAGTGTTCCATTGGTCTTGGGATCCCAGGGTGACCTTTTATTGCATGATGTTTTTGCTAGGGACCTTTGAGCCTAGTGGCCCCTTCTTCCCATGAAATGAGGTACATGCCCTTCTTGGGTCAATAAGCCCGAAAACCCAAAAGATGGGGAAATAGAGGGGAAAAAGTGATGGAAGGTGGAAAGTATGAGTAGGAATGGTATGATGACCCTTCAAGGAGACCCCCTGGTAGCAACCCGTTCCCCGAGGGTGGCCACTTACTAGGAAACCATGACACTCACCAAGGTGAAATAGGGAAATACACATAATTTCCAAGAAAATGTTTTCAAAATCAAGAAAGGATCCTTAGCAACATGTTGAAATGTTTCAAATATTAAAATAACACTTACCACGATACCAGACTTGTTACCTTATGAAGCAAGACTTGTTGTCCTCTATGGGCCACGCTGGGTGTGGTGGATGTTGCTACCATAGATCAGATGGTGATGTGTGGTATGATAGGGGCCCTTGCCTGCTCATCGGCCTCTCGGTACTCCATGTCTGCAACCTGAGAGACTCAAGACATCATCTCCTTAGTTATCCTTAGAAATGGGGGATGACATTTGGCTCCTACTCAGGGACATGTACTTGTCATAGAGTGCATGAGACCCTCAACATCTCCTGGTAAGACCTGTGCCTACACACACTGAAACAAACAAAATATTGGATATCGAGGGTGGCTCACTCACCCTTTTCCCATATGATCAAAATTCAAAATTTCAACTAATCTTTAAAAGAAATTTTTTCATTTTTTCAAAAATTTATAAACCAACATGTAATATGATGAAAGGAAATGATCATAACACGTATGCAATAATGCAAGTAGAGAAAAATGAAAATGAGATATGACATGCAAATAAATAAATGCAACTAAATTATTATGAGAAAACAAATGTGAATGCAAGCGAAAGAAAATGACCTACCTACTTACCTAGGGCCCGAGTCCCTGTGGAAATTAGATCTTGTGGATGTCAGGTGAAATCGTATAACCATTGCAACCCACTGCTCATTATCTTGTCAAGGTATCTCCCCCTGTGCTTAATCATGGACTGCAACAAAGATAAGTTAACAACATAATAATCATGAGCATAAATGAGCATGTAATGAATCATAAGAAACAACTCATGGAGATGGGTGGAAGGGAGGAAATCCCATTGGAAAGAATAGCCACAAGCTTGATCAATCCATCTTTGAATAGGACTACTGCATATAGATGTGGGTTCATATTTATTCTCACTTAGAAACCCACTGCTTATTGAGGACTAAGAGGAGATGAGAGATCCGAAGAAAACTGCATGGCTTCCCAAAGAAGAAGAATAAAGGTAAGGGACAGCCTCATGTCTGAAGAAAGAAATCCTCTTGCGACTGAAAATTTGTTGTCTTTTATCTACATATCCTTGTAAAAATCCCCGGGATGAAAAAACTGCTCCTCAGTAGTGTGAGTCTTTGATTTCTCTAGGATGGCCACAACTTTGTATCCATCAAAATTTGAGCACGAAGGTGATTGGAAATCTTCACATAATAAGTCTGAATGCCTAAAAGGACATGCATCACAACACCCAAGGGATGATTGAAATTCATCTTGAGTATATTGTGAAAATTCATCCTCAAATAGATGAAATAAATTTGTGACCATATTATCATCAGGCTACCAAGAATCGAAATCATATGCACATGAAACCCAGTTCTCTGAGGATGAAAACTCAACCCCTTTTGCACGAGAACTATCCTCAATATCGTAAATGGAATCTCTATAAAAAAATGAAGCAACCCACATCCCATCTACGTCTCTCAACCTGTATGAAATCATTAATGTGTCGATCAACCATGTTGGAGAGGTCCTCCACTAAATCATGTGCATCATTTGGACTAATCACTTCTTCATCGTTATGTGTAGGAGGAAAGCAAGGTTGAATAACTTCATCTTCGTCAAGCAGGAGAATAGATATCGATGTCTCATATGGATTCTCAGCGTGTTGCACTTCATCGAAATTCTTCTTTTTCTTCATGGGCATGCCCCTCCAGTGCCTTTTCATCACAAGGGGTTTAATCCTCAATGCAGAGTACTTCATCTGACTGTTCCTACAATGACCAAAAATGAAACTCTTATTCATCTCTTCATTGCGGGCTTGCTCTTTGGCAGTGTTAACCCCTAGATTTTCACCCTTGAAAATCTTGAGGGTTAAGAGCCAGCATGCACTAGTTGGCTGGCATTCTGAGATTCTCCCAGAGTTTAGCACTTTTGGTTAGCAGAGGTTGGTTCCCATCAGAGACAGGTATATGATCGGTACATGGTTATTTTGTTCATAGTTAGAGATAGCTTGGTTTCCCATGCATTTTGAGAGAGATCTACATACAACAGGTGGTCCTACTTTTTAGGAGACACATTTTGAGTGGCTCTCTGGACAGTTTGGAGCAGTTCTGAGCGTACAGGGATGGTCCTTGCATGATTCTAGGCTCGATAACACTTTTTTGGGCGACATGTAAGAACTTTCTATTTTTAGCAATTTGAGCTCTAGGCCCCAGATTCAGATTCCGAGCACATATTATTGATCCTTGAGACATTCTGATCCAGGTGGATATCGGTGGCCACCCACCTGTTCCATATTCCAACTAGCTCATCTGGACAATTTTTAGTTCAACACGTTTCTTTGTAATGGGGACATTTCTTTGTAATTGTGGGTTCTACACTTACGAGGCTGCCCTGAAGCCCTACACAACATACAGGTGGATATTGGTGGTCGCCCACCTATTCCAATTGGCTTATTTTGGAAGTTTTCATGTTAGTACATCTTTTTGTACTTCCAGATCCGTTTTGGGGCTCTAAACATCGTTTTCTTGGACTGCCACAGTCAAACTGTAGATGTAGTCAGAGTTTGATGACATAATGCATAGTTCTCGAAAAGACTTTTCCAACAGGCCATCACGCGCCTAAAACAAAGATCGTATGCAAAAGTTACAACCCGAGGAAGTTATTGTACTAACTTACCCAAACGGGGCCCACATGACTTTTGGTGTTTCATCTCCTAGGGTTAGGTTTTTGGATGTCTAGGGTTTTGGCATTCATGTTTATCATAACAAGGCCTTCAGAGCCTCATTATAATCATCTTCTTGCGAATGAGCGTAACCGTCACATCTCTTCTCAGAGATAAAGCTGCCACCATTCTAGCGAGTCTTGCACTTTGTATTTTTACAGTCTCTTTACAATTCTTTCATTAATAGAAATCAAGTATTGTTGTATTTCTCTGTTTATGGTAAGTTTCATGAGTATTTCATTGTAATATACCTTCTTTCATTTCGTTCCAAAACAAATCCGGATAAGTGGTATCAGAGCAGGTTGCTCTTGATCGTTTTTCAACACATGTCCCTGACGAGGTCCGAGTATATCTAGTTGGGTCTCGAGCTTATCTCTCTTGAGGACAATCACTCTTGCACGCCCAAGAAACCCTCGATGGCAACAGAAAAAAAAAATGGCAGAGCAAAAGATTCTATTAACATGTTGCTTGAGCAAGCTCTCGCGCGACAGAGGGACGAAATGATGGATAATTTTGCACACATCCTTCAACGCCCGTCGATAGAAAAATGCACATCTTCATCAAGTGGCCATCTTGGAGGAACCTCTCCCTTCAAGGTACAAATTAATTTTGATATTCCCATATTTGAAGGTCAAATAAATGTGGATTCCCTAGAAAAATGGTTAAATCTATTAGAAGTTTATTTCTCTAATCAAAAAAATTTCAACAGAGAAAAGATCACTTTCGCACTCCTCAAGGCTCTCACCCATGTCAAACATTGGTGGGAAACTTACTAGGAGCAAAGTTCCACAGAGGAATCTGGAATATATGGGGCCGAACCCACTTGGGATTTTTTTGTGGATGCGGTCAAGGAACAATACTACTATGTTGATAACTATGATGACCAGTACATGAGATGGACCACACTGCGGAAAGAGAGGAGCCAAATAGTGTTGGAGTTCACAAATACTTTCCATGCCTTTCACACCAAGCTAGGTATCAAAGACTCAGAGCGACATCTGGTACATAGGTACATCCAAACCGAAATGAATTTCCTAAACATCTCGCCATTGGGAGCTGCCTATCGATATATTGTCAAAATCGAGCATAAATTTAGGCACTAGAACAAATGGGAATTCAGGTCTACAAATCTGCAACAACAAAAGCATGGTAAAGACGACCCTAACCAATAACCTCTAGACATCCAGTCCAAGGCACAAGACAAGAAGGGTAAAGGAAAGACGAAGAATGACACCGGGAAGTGGTGTGACTTCCACAAAAGCCCCTGACACAACACTGATGAATGTGGCTCGAAACAATCATTGGTGGTCGAGGTCAAAGACACGGAGTCGAACCCTGATTCAGAATCTGAGATAGAAAATATTGAAAACAAACAGATCATCGACACAGACCCTGTTGAGTCTCAGTATTGACACTTCTATTACCCTATATTATCTATGTCTGAGTCAATTTTACCTATGATATGTGTATCTAATTGACTGTTTCATCCATAAATACAATTAATGACCTTGATCATGTGCATAGAGAGGTAACTTATGGTTAAGGCATGATTTGTTTAATTTTATTGAGTTAATTCGATTAAATGCTTGATTATGTATGATCCTAATCACTTTAACTCTTAAGAAGCATGATCCGGTACTCAATCTATTCCGGTAACAAGGTTCCACCTATTCCGATACCAGCATGTGCTAATCCGATACTAGACATAATTCGAAATTTTGGAAAGCTTCTAGAGGAAAATTGGGTACATGGGTTTTGTCCAGAATGATGTTTTCATGCAGACACATGAGACAGAATTCACCCAGCTAGCACGTGTGGACCTCCAGCTCAGGGGGAATGATTCTGCCAAAATTAGCAACAAAACTCAAACTGCCAACTTGCGCCTCGATTTCCGTGCACATGGGAGCATATCTTTCAAAACATAAAAATGGGTTTTTAGGAATATCATCTAGCTACAGAACACATAAACCGTTTTCAACATTTCGAATTGGTTGGAAATATATGGGGTGGATCCATAACTCGAATCTGCCCAAATTGCAATAAAACCTAGATTTTTGAAGATTTTATCTAAAATTGTAAATTTGAAATCTGAGCATTGGGATTCGGTCCCATCCACTTCTCAATGATTATTCATGTATAAATAAGCCTCATATGGCTATAAGAAAGAGCCATTAGTTTCATGAATATTTTGTAAAGGAGAGATTTATTCTTGTGAGAAAGCTTTGAGTTGCT
>ML862253.1:23749-41002 GCA_009831015.1 Picea engelmannii
GAACACCAATATAGTTTTGGGTGTTCAGTGGCTTCATTATTTAGGGGAAATTATGATGAATTACGAGGCAATGGAAATGAGATTCCATACAACAAACGACAAGAAGGTTATTCTGAGGGGCATGTCAAATGGTGGCCCTAAGATTGTATCAACCAAAAGGATGGATTCCATTTTTAAGCATGGAGATATAGCGTGTGCAATCGAATGCCTAATTACAACTCAAGAAATGCATTATTGAGTAAGCATGACAGGGTGTTTGGATAGGTACCTCGGAGGAGACCGCCTGACAAGAAATTTTAGCACACCATTGAGTTGGAGGAGGGAGAAAAAGTTGTGATCACTACTCCCTACATACATCCAAAGAAATTCAAGGATGAAATTGAGAAGGCTATTAATGAATTGTTGGAGATGGGACACATCAGACTTAGCTCTAGTCTATTCGCTTCTTCCGTAGTGTTGGTGAAGAAGAAGGATGGCACCATGAGGATGTGCATCGACTATAGAGCCTTGAATAAGAAGACCATAAAAGACAGGTACCCCATTCCCAAGATCGATGAGTTATTAGATGAGTTGCATGGGTCGGTGTATTTTTCGAATATTGATCTTCAATTGAGGTATCATGATATCAGAGTCAGAGAGCAGGATATCCCCAAAACTGCTTTCAGGTGCCATTATGGGCATTATGAATTTTTGGTCATGCTGTTTGGGTTGAACAATGCACCAGCTACATTTCAGTCATGCATGAACCACATATTCAACAAACAACTGAGGAAGTTCTTGTTGGTGTTCTTTGATGACCTTCTTATATACAATAGGACATGGGAGGAGCACTCAGAACATCTAGATGAGATTTTGAATATCATGGAGGGTCATTCGTTGTATTCCAAGGAATCAAAGTGTACAAAGATCTTATACTTGGGACATGTGGTTAGTGCCTAGGGTGTACAGGTGCATATGGAGAAGATCTAGGTTATATTGGATCGACCATCACCCAAGAACCTTACACAGTTGTGTGGATTCTTTGGATATGCAACTACTATCGACGGTTTGTAAATGGATTCTCATAGTTGGTTGCACCACTCACAGATCTCACAAAGAAAGGGGAATTCAGGAGGACAAATGAGGCTCATAAGACATTTGACATAATGAAGGAAGTGATGAGCACTTGCCCAATTTTTGCACTTCCTGATTTCACTCATCTCTTTTTGCTTGAGTGTGATGCATCAGGTGAGGGCATAGGAGTAGTTATGATGCAACATAGACATCCGATAGCATATGAGAGAAAGAAACCCATAGAGTTAGAGAGACTCTATTCCATCTACGATAAGGAGATGCTCGACATCATGCATGCCTTGGCGAAATTCAGATAGTACTTGGTTGGTGGAAAATTTGTGGTTAGGAATGACCACAACAATTTGAGACACTTCCTGGGGAGGAAGGACAGAAATGAGAGGCAACAAAAGTGGTCAACAAATTGCAGGCATATGACTTTAACATTGAGTATGTGAAAGGGAAGAAAAATGTGGTTGTCGATGCTCTCTCTAGGAAACTGGAGATATGTTCACTTGTCGAGATTTCAACTGACTGGAAATCTCATATCTTGGTAGAATATTCTAAGAATAAATTTGCTTGTGAGTTGATGGATCACAACGTACATGATGACAGGTACAAAGTGGTGGATGACATCATCTACTACAAGGACTGCATATATTTAGTCCATGAGTCTACATTGAAGGAGAAGATTATGAGGGCTATGCATGATGCACCTCTGGTAGCCCATCTTAGGTACTTTAAACTTACAGGAAGATTAGGGAGAGGTTCATTTGGAAGGGCATCAAAGATGACGTATTGAGACATGTGAGGGAGTATATGACTTGTCAGCAAAACAAGTCAAAGTAGACTCATCCTACGGGGTTATTACATCCATTTCCCATTCTGAAGCAAAAGTGGGAAAGTGTGTCAATGGATTTCATCATAGGTCTACCGAAGGAACATGGAAGAGATTGCATATATATGGTGGTTGATCGATTGACCAAGTTTGCACACTCCTTTTCCATTCCTTCGAAGTACAAGGTAGCACAAGTAGCAAAGTTGTTCTTCAGGGAGGTATTCAGACTCCATGGGAAGCCGAAGTTCATTTTCAGTGACAAGGACAACAGATTCCTCAGCGCTTTTTGGTAGGAGTTTTTTAGGTTGGCTAGCACTGAGTTAACTCCTAGCACTAGTTATCGCCCCCAGACGAATGGTCGAATATAGATCATGAACAAGTCGCTTGAGGGGTATTTACGTAACTATGTGCCCGGGAAGAAAAAAACATAGATTAAGTGGTTGCATTTGGGAGAACATTGCTATAATACCACTTATCACATGTTCATTGGTATTGTTACCCCCCAGGCTAGGGTTAACTAAGGATATTATGTCTCGAGGCCCACAGGCAACAAACATGGAGTGTCAAGAACCAAACTATCCAGCAAAGCCCAGAGGACCCCTCTTTTTCATGAGCACGTCATCGTTCATCATCTACAACAGAGCAACATCTGTCACATCGGCTTGGTCCAAGAAGACAACAAGTCTTGCTCCATGAGGTAACAAGTCTGGTATCATGGTAAGTGTCATTTTAATATTTGAATCATTTGAGCATGTTGCAAAGAATCCTTTCTTGGTTATAGAACGTTTTCTTGGAATTTATACCTTTTTCCTAGTTTCACCTTGGTGAGTGACATGGTCTCCTAGTAAATACATCACCCTCCTGAAAATAGTTGCTACTGGGTGGTTCTTTGAAGGGTCATCGTAGCATTCCTATCCATACTTATTGTTATCGCACAATCTGTAGTTTTGGCAAAGCCCAACCCAATCCATGGAAGTGTGACAATTATGGGAGTACCTACCCACTGTCACCTTACATAGACACTCCCCTCGCTTTAGTGATGATGAAATCACCACAAGGGGGGAATCTCAATGACCCTAGGGGGATTGAGATGGAAAGTGTAAGAATGATAGATGAACACCCCTATAAGTCAAGATTGGAGGAGTAAGGCTTGAGAGTGAGTCTTGTAGATGGAGAAGGGTTGTCAAGTATAGAGTACCTGCAAAACAGTGTTAGCTCTGCCCAGAACAAGACAAAGGATAGATATACAAGCCTTAAACCAAGGGGCATCAAGAAAGAAACCTTGTTGTCCCATATTGCAGTAGTATGGAAATATATATATCAGCAATAAATGATAACAATAGTTGCAAATTTAACCATCCAAAATCTAGTACAAGATATTAAAAATAAAGCTAGCAATAACTAGTCAAACTTCCAATGATTAGAGCAAGACTTTAGTGGCTTTATGGGATGTTTATTAGGTGTTATCAACAAGTTATTATAATATCCAAGTGGTTGTAACAAACAATTTCTACAACAACAAGATCTAGCCACAAAAATCAACAAGTAAACCACCCAACAGTTTTCCAACAACCAATAGATCAGTAACAAAGGTTTACAAGTGAATTTCAATGGTAGATTAGTGAACAAAGATTGAAAGAAGATGAGTTTTCTGCAACCCTAATGGTTTTAGCATTAAT
This sequence comes from Picea engelmannii, assembly GCA_009831015.1. Taxonomy (NCBI): domain Eukaryota; kingdom Viridiplantae; phylum Streptophyta; class Pinopsida; order Pinales; family Pinaceae; genus Picea; species Picea engelmannii. Next base: position 27,317 of record ML862253.1, read on the forward strand.
TTGTAACAACAAAGAGAATTACTTGGCTAATCAAGACGCCCCTAGGGCACAAGAAAGCTTATAGCATATAGAATCAATTCCAACTTGAACAATTGCAATACCTCAAAAATTCATGCATACCACTGCAACGATTTTATATCTCCAATGCAAGTAGATTAGTCCCTTTATCAATTGGGTTAATGGAGTCTCTTGTGTAAGATCTAGTTGTGTTACTTCTCTAGGGGTGTAAGCCTTTTTACTCCCTAGTGCAAACTAAACTAGCAAGGTAAATCTAGGAGAGTGTGTTATCTCACAAGTTGTAGGTTGGGAAAAGCCCAACCCAACCACAAAATGGAAACAACTAAGAGAACACCTACCCACTGTCACCTTAGGCATGTATTCCTGTCACTTTAGAGATGAAGTAATCACCTCAAGGGGGGAATCTTGGTGACCCTAGGGGGAATGAGATGGAAAGTGAAGAGATGAAGGAGAGTCCCCCTATAGGTCAAGATACTAAGTGTGGAAAGGCTTGGGAAAGAGTCTTGGTGGTAGCCAATCGTTGCCAAGAAGTATGAGTACCTGCAAAGGGTGATTGTACCTACCCGAGACACAATAAAAACCAAGTATGCACGTAATATGTTAGGTGGACCAACAAGTTAATCTTTTTGTCCCTAATTTCAGCAGTAAACAATGATATATATCAACAATAAAATTATAATACGAGCTACAAATGAATATGCTAAAAGTCTAGTAAAATGAGCAAGAGACAAGCTAGTAAATATTAGTTTAACTCAAAAATGAATGAGCAAGACTTTAGCTTAAAATAAGGTTGTAAGAAATAGTATTGCGGAGATATAATTTGCAGCCTTATGGATGTAGCATTCAATTTGTTACATCCAAGAGATCAACCATCAAAACTTGTCAACAATCCACCCAAAAAGTGCGCTAGGGTTAGTAGATTATAGGGGCAAACTTTTAGCAACTTTTGATGGTTGGTTTATGAGTTAATTAGAAATTTGTATTAGGGTTTCTCCGGCCCTAATGGTTGTAGATACAATTTTATGACAGTAGAAAGAAGAACTTAGCCAAAGGTGACACCCTAGTGGCTCAACCAAGCATATAAAGCATAGAATTGATTCCAATTTAGACAACCTCAAATCCCTAGTTTTCATGTTAACCAATGCAAGATTTTATTTCTCCAATGCAATTATTTCTAGTGCCTTTAGCTATTGGGTTATGGATTCAAATAAATGAAGTGCTAACACGTGCTATCTTCTTGGGGGTGTAAACCCTTTTACTCCCTAAGGCAAGCAAATGCTAACTAGGAGATACTAGGAGGGTGTAATACCTTTTACTTTTCCTAGTAAAACCTTATGCAACAAATAACTTCTAGAAAAAAATGATAGATAATGGTGGGGTTGTAAATCCTTATACTCCCCAAGAAATATAGAAAATCAAACTTGTAACCAAGCAGATGAAGCATCAACAAGATAAATCCTTACCTAGTCCAACAAATGAAAAGATAGACCTCCTCTTACCAAGATAAATCCACCACAAATGCAATAGAAAATCTCCAAGAGAGGTAGCACACTACTTCTTACACCAATAGCATGAAGAAACCATAACAAGAGCACAAGAGAGAAGAGGTTTACCAAAGGGGGCACATATTTCAGCTAGAGAGGCTTCTCACAATGGGATAGTTATGATCAAAATGAGATACAAATTATCTCTATTTATATCAAATGTCTTAAACATAGTTTGTCCACATAATTTAGGGTAAACCAAAATACAAGGGGTCAACAACCCTAATCTTGCTCCTTTACAAAATAATATTATTTAATTCATACTTTTCAACATGAAAGAAACCCTAAAACATGACGTCACCCTCATTTTAGGTAACTTTTGGCACTTTAAGTCAAGTCATTGACATTGGAGAAGGGGCGTTGGGCTTCCAAAAGCCAAGTGTCTCCGGTCCAAGCCATCTCCTCCATGATCCATGGGCTCTTTCCTCCAAAACGTGCCAAGTGTCCTCAACCACCACCAAACCCTAGCCCCTTTATGTTGTCAAGCCTTCAAGGGCGACATTTTGGCATTCTTGGGAAAAAGGCATGTCTTTGTGATCCAACGTGTGGTCCCTTGGCATCCAACCTGTGGGATTCAAGCCCCATGGAAGCCCAAGCTAGTCTTGTTCCTCCAAAATTGTCCACCAGCTAGGTCCTGCAAAGACAAATGGATACACCCTCCAAGGATCTCAAGTCAAAACATCATTATGAGTAAATCAAATCAATAAAAGATCCATCTAAGCAAGTACATCCAAACCACATCATCAAAATAAACTAATGCTCAAAGACCCTATGGAATTTTCCAAGTTTAGGTATGGGAGGGTTGACAAAACATCCTATTGGGTGAATCGTACCTCAATTCTAGGGGTGTTTACCAAGCGAACCTCCTTCTAAGTCATGTGGATGTTGTGTTATGGATGAGGGAAGACTTTTGGGCATGGGGTTCATGACATACAAGGGTTGTAGTGTCTCACTTATGGGTGCCTTTGTAGAGGGTGTGTTGCAACTTCGTTTTCAATGCAACCTTTTTCCAAGCCCATTTGTTTCCTTTTATTCTTTTTAGGATGTTTCCAGGTTGAAGCCAAGGTAGGGCTTCTACCTAAGCATGAAAAATTGTTCCTACCTTCACTCTACCCTGGTCACGTCATGCTTCCCCAAGTTGGAAACATGTGTGGGGCTTCTACCTAAGAAATAAAAACAGTGCCCACACATGCTCATTCATGGTTGGCATTATGTTATTAGTCATTCTTTTACGGATTCCAATAGTTTTTTTATGAGGGGCATTTCATTGTCCCCGGGATGCCTGTGCGAGCATCTAGAAGGTTAATGGTTTGGATTTTATCTTTTTCTAGCCACAAGACTTTGGGCCTTCAACCCCTTCTTCCCATGAAGTGAGGGACAACCCCTTCTTGGGTCAATACACCTGAAAAACCCAAAAGTTGAGGAGATGGGGGGATGAAGAGTGGAAAGTGACAAGTATGGTCAGGAATGGCACGATGACTCGTCAAAAGGACCTCCCAGTAGCATACCTATCTCTAAGGATGACCCACTTACTAGGGCGCAATGTCAACCACCAAGGTGAAACAAGGAAAAGAGCATAATGTCCAAGCAAATGTCACATAATAAAAAACAGAAATAGATGCAACAAACTCAAATGTGTAACATATTGAAATGAAACTCACCATAATACCTGACTTGTACCTCATGGAGCAAGACTCAGTGTCTTCCGAAAGCCAGCTTATGTGGTGGATACCGTCGTGATGATCTTGGAGATGTGGTGGTCATGTGGGTATCTATCTGTGCAAGTGGACATTGTTGGTCAGTCTGTCTCTTGGTACTCCATGTCTGCAACCTGAGGGCCTCAAGACATCATCTCCTTAGTTATCCCACAAAATGGGGATAACAAGGTGTAATCCTTTTTACTCCTCCTAGCAACCTTTTCAAAATAGTTCATTCAATGACAACAATGATATATCTTGGTGGAGGGTGTATGCCCGTATACTCCTCCAAGAGTTTAACAAATTAACCTTGTAACCAAGAAAGAAACAACACAAACCATAAATTCCTTACCTAGTCCAAGAGATAGCAAGATAAACCCTTCATTACCAAGAATATTCCATCACAAGAGAAAGAACAAAGCATCCAAGAGATAGTGCCTAGCTTATTCCTCTAATAGACAAGTAGTAGCATCCACAAGACATAGAGATAGTGCGAATTCCCCAAGTAGGGTGAAACTTTCAACCAAACAATATGTAATTCTCAAGTCAGTTATGATCAAAATGACAATGGGGTGGCCTCCTTTTATAGGAGGTCACCTAAAACCCATTTGTCCACAATTCAAAATGTCAACATCAAATTAGGGAGGCCGACCTCCTTTTTTTTCCTTTACAACATTAAAATTCAAAATTACAAAAAGAAAATCCTCTTTTAGGGGTGACGTCATTCCCTAAAAGGGTGACGTAGGGCTTGTTATCGCGCAAATTGTAGGTTGGGAAAAGCTCGGCCCAAACCACAAGATGGCGGCAACTAGGAGAATACCTACCCACTATCACCTTAGATAGGTATTCCCGTCACTTTAGAGGTGAAGTGATCACCTCAAGGGGGGAATCCTGGGTGACCCTAGGGGGAAATGAGATGGAAAGTGATACTTATGAATGGATGCCCCTATAGGTCAAGTTGCTAAATGGAAAGTAGTTTGGAAAAGAGTCTCGGTAGTGGTCAATGGTTGCCAATAATTTTGAGTACCTGCGGATGATGATGGTATATGCCCGAGACACAAGAAACACCAAGTATATAAGCTATATGTTAGGTGGACAAGCAAGTTAAGCTTGATGCCCCTATTTGCAGCAATCAACAAAGATATATATATATCAGCAAATAAATGATTATTAGATCTGCTAAACAAGATGCTAAAGTCAAGTAAATGATGCAAGAGATAAATTGACAATCACTAGTATAACCCAAGTATGAAAGCATTAGACTTTAGCAACAAACTAAGGTTGTTATAGACAAGTATTGTAGAGTACAATTGCAGCCTTATGGCTGTATCAAACAAGTTGTTACAGCAGAAAAATCAGCCACCAAAACTTGCAAAAAATCCACCCAAAAGATGCACTAGGACTAGTAGATTATGCTAGCAAATTCTTAGAAAATTTTGACAGTTGATAAGAGAGTAAAATCAAAAGTTATAATGAGTTTTTTGCAGCCCTAATGGTTGTAGATTAAATTTGCAACAACAATAAGACTTTCTTGGACAAATGAGATGTCTTAGTGGCTTAGAGACATGTATAACATAAAGGTTAAGTTCCACTTAAGACAATTTCAATATCTCAACTTTTCACGATTACCAATGCAATAATTTATTTCTCCAATGCATGAAGACTAGTGCCTTTCTATTGGGAAAATGGAGTCTCTTGATTAAACAAGTTGGATGAGTTACTTCCTTGGGGTTGTAAGCCCTTTTACTCCCCAAGTCAAACCCTAACCAACAAGAAAAACCTAGGAGGGTGTAAGCTCTTTTACTTCTCCTAGTATCCTTTGCACAATAAATTATTCCAAACAATTATAATGGACTTGGAGGGGGTTGTATGCCCTTATACTCCCCAAGATATCATCACATTAACCTTACAACCAAGAAAATAGAGCAATGAACATGAAATCCTTACCTAGTTGAAGTATTAACAAGATGAAACCCTAATTCACCAAGGAAAATCCACCATAAAGAAAGAACAAGTCTCCAAGAGAGCTAACGCATAATCCATCCATACAATAACAAAAGACAAACCATCACAAAATAATGTAACCAACAAAGATAGAGAGAATTGCCCAAGTAGGGCGCAAATTTCAGCTAATGTAGTCTTCTCACAATGGGAGAGCTATGATGAAAATGAAATAGAGATGATCTCTATTTATACAAATCATCTAAAACATAGTTTGTCCACATTCAAATGGTAAACCACACGATAAGGGTAAATTTTTCCTGTTTCTTTCCCCTTTGCCAAAATAACATTTTTCAATTCATAATTTGCACATAAGATAAACCCTAGAAACACGATGTCACCCTCTTGGGGCAATGTTTTGGCACTTTAGGTCAATTCGTTGAGTTGGAGATGAGTGTGCTAGGCCTCCAAAGGCCAAATGTCTTCAAGCCAAGCCTCTCTACCATGATCCAAGGGCTCACTCCTTCAAAACATGCCAAGTGTCTTCAATCACCACCAAACCCTAGCCCTAGGATGACGTCAAGCCCTCAAAGGTGACGTTTTGGCCTCCAAAGTCAAGTCGTTTGGCTTGTAGGGGCTAGGTGAGATCCTCCAAGGTGTCTCTTAGGCCTCCAAAGGCATGTCATCATCATTCGATGTGTGGGCCCTGGTATCCAACCTGTGGGATTCAAGCCCCAAGGAAGCCCAAACTAGGCTTGTTCTCCAAAATCGTCCACCAACTAGGTCCTGCAAAGACAATGAATACAACCTCCAAGGATCTCAATTCAAATGCATCATGATGAGAAAATCATTTCAATAAAATATTCATCTAATCATGTACATCCAAACTACCTCATCAAAATAAACAAGTGCTCAAAGACCCTATGTAATTTGCTAAGTTTAGCTATGGGAGGGTTGACAAAGCGACCTATTGGGTGAATCGTACCTCAAGTTTAGGAGTGTTTCCCAAGTGGACCTTTACCTTTCTCTAAGTCATGTGGATGAAGTGACATGGGTGGGGGAAAGATTCTTGGGCATGGGGTTCATGACATACAAGGGATCCTAGTATCTCATTTATGGATTCCTTTGTAGAGTGTGTGTTGCCCCTTCGTTTTCAATGCAACCTTTTTCTAAGCCCATTTATTGTCTTTTATTCTTTGAAGATGTTTCCAGGTTGAAGCCAAGGTGGGGCTTCTACCTAAGCATGAAAACCAATGCCCACCTTGAATCTACCCTAGTCACATCATGCTTCCCCAAGTTGAAAACATGTGTGGGGCTTCTACCTGAGCATGAAAAACAGTGCCCACACATGCTCCAGCTTAGTTGGCATTTGTATTAGTTATTTTTCATGAGTCCAATCATTTTCTTACGAGAGACATTTCATTGTCCTCGGGATCCCTGGGCGAGCATTTGGAAGGTTCATGATTGGATTTTATCTGTTTCCAGCTACAATCCTTTGGGTCTTTAGCCCCTGCTTTCCATGAAATGAGGGACAACCCCTTCTTGGGTCAGTACACTCGAAAATCCCAAAAGTTAAGGATATGAGGAGATCAAGTGTGGAAAGTGACAAGTATGGTCAGGAATGGCACGATGACTCGTCAAGAGGACCTCCCAGTAGCAAACCCATCCCCAAGGGTGACCCACTTACTAGGGTGCAATGTCAACCACCAAAGTGAAATAGGGAAAAGAGCATAATGTCTAAGTAGACATTACATAATCAAAAACATTTTTAAATGCAACAAACTCAAATGCCTCAAATATTGAAATGACACTCACCATAATACATGACTTGTACCTCATGGAGCAAGACCCAATGTCTTCTGGAAGCTAGTTGACATGGTGGATACTGTCATGATGAACCTGGAACTATGGTGGTCAAGAGGGCCTCTATTTGTGCAAGTGGACATTGTTGGTCAAGCTATCTCTCGGTACTCCATGTCTCCAACATGAGGGCCTCAAGACATCATCTCCTTAGTTATCCCTAAAGTTAGGGATAACAAGGCCTCTAGGAGAGGCATTGAGCCTTTGATGAAGGACATGGGGCCTCCAAAGGCCATAAATCATGCCACCAAGTGCTCTAGCATGTGCCAAGTGTCTCTCTCTCCATCAAACCAGGCTACACCATCATGAACAATTAAAACCCCATCAAAACTCTATCCCAAAACCCTAGCCCATGTGACATCTAGGGCATCAAGTGTGACGTTCTAGGCTTCCAAAGGCCAACATTTGGGTGCAAGAGGCTGGAGTGTGATCTCTTCATGGTCTCTAAGTTCCTCCAAAGGCAACATTCCTTCTCCCATGTGTCCAAAGAGAGGGGGCACATCATCCAACTCGTGGGCTCCATGCCCCAAATGAAGGTCCAAGTAACCTTGTGCCTTCATGAAAAGACTTCCTCCTGTCAAGGCCCTGCAAAGACAAACATATTTTCCCTCCAAGGATCCACAAGTCATAATATCATGTGAAGTAAGCCACATATAATAAAAGATCCACCCGAACATGTGCATCAAATCCCCCTTTTCAAAATAAACAAATGCTCAAAGACCTTATACAATTTGCCAAATTTAGATATGGGAGGGGTGCCATAACACCCTATTGGGTGAACCAATTTCTCAAGCAGGGGATGTTCCTATTATCACACAAATTGTAGGTTAGGAAAAGCCCGACCCAATCCACGATATGGCGATAACTGTGGGAGAGTCTACCCACTGTCACCTTAGATAAAGCCTCCCCTCGCTTTAGTGAAGGATAAATCCATCACAAGGGGGGAATCCCGGGTGACCTTAGGGTGAAATGAGATGGAAAGTGAGGTTATGGAAGTGAATCCCCTATAGGTCAATTTGTGGAGAGATGGAAGGCTTGGGATGAAGTCTCGTTGATGAGGGAAGGTTGCCAAGAAGTAGTGTACATGTATAAGATAGTTGTACCTTCCCGAGACACAAGAAGAAACAAACATACAAGCCTAAATATTAGGTGGACAAGCAAGTTAAGCTTGTTGTCCCAAACTATTGCAGTAAACAAGAATATATATCAGCAAAGAACAAAGCTAATTATTGCAGAAATAACCACTCAAAGCATCAAGGATTTATTGAGAAATGAAGCACAAAACATGTAGATTAATTCTCAATACTTTAGCATAAACTTTAGTGGTATTAGAGGGTTGTTGAAAGATGTTATTGCAGAGATATTGTAACAGCCTTATGGATGTAGAAAAATATTTCTACAACAGATATTTCCAACCACCAAAAACTACAAGTAAATCACCCAAAAGATGCACGATAACAAGTAGAATATTATGGCAGATTTCTAGCAAATTTTGACGATTGAAAAAAGAGCAAAAGTAAAAGTTTGAGAGCAATTTGTTGCAGCCTTAATAGCTATAGCTTAAATTTATAACAACAACAATATCTCCTTATCCAATCAAGACACCCTATGGGCCTTAGGAAGGTTAAAGCACATAGAAAAGATTCCAACTAAGACAATTTCAATATCTCTCTAAATCAAGTTTACCAATGCAAGTAATTTATTTCTCCAATACAAAAATGATTAGTGTCTTTCCAAATGGGTTGTGGAATCTTTTTATATTAAGTTAGGTCTACTAAATCTCAACGGGTGTAAGCCCTTTTACTCCCTTGAGATAGCAACCCTAACAAGGTAAAGTCTAGGAGGGTGTCAACCCTTTTACTCCTCCTAACAACCTTTGCAATAGCCTTTTCAACAAACAATAACAATAAAACTTGGTGGAGGTTGTAAACACTTATACTCCTCCAAGGATTTAGTGAATAAAAACCATGGAACAAGAAAGAAACCTAACAAAGTACAGAATTTCCTTACCAATTCCAAAAAATACCAAGACAAACCCTAGTTACCAAGTATTTTTCACCATCAAAGCAAGAGAAAGAGCCTCCAAGAGATAACACACAACTCCACTCCACTAGACAAGAGACAAACCATAACATAAGAGAGAGAGAGATAGTGAATTTTCCCAAGAGGGGCGCAAATTTCAGCCAAGTAGTCTTCTCCAAATGGGAGAGCTATGATGAAAAATGTAATGAAATGATTATTATTTATACAAACCCTCTAAAAAGTGTTTGTCCACTTAAATTTAGGGTAAAACAAAAACTAAGGGGTCAACAACCCTTACTTTTCCCCTTTACAATTTTAAATTTGATTTTGCACATAAGAAACCCTAAAAGAAGCATGGCATCAACCCTTTAGAGAAACGTTTAGGCACTTTTAGCATATCATTGAGCTTGGAGATGAATCATTGGGCCTCCCTCTCATGCGCTAGGGTCTCCTCCATCAAGCCAAGGCCTCCCTCCATCCAAAACATGCCAAGTGTCAAATCAACCACACCACCACACCAAACCCTAGCCCTAGGGTGACGTCAAGCCCTCCAAATGTGACGTTTTGACCTCCAAAGGAAAAATGTTGGGCTTGCAGGGGCTAGGTGGGGTCATCCAAGGTGTCTCTCAAGCCTCCAAAAGCTATCATCATCATTCGTTATGTGGTCCATGGCATCCACCCTGTGGGCTTCATGCTCCAAGGAATCCCAAGATAGGCTTGTTCTTCCAAAATTGTCCACCAAGTAAGGTCCTACAAATACAATGAATACACCCTCCAAGGATATCAAGTAAAATGTATCATGATAAGTAAATCAAATCAATAAAAAAGTCACCTAAGCATGTGCATAAAAAACCACCTCATCAAATTAAACAAGTGCTCAAAGGCCCTATGCAACTTGCCAAGTTTAGGTATGGGAGGGTTGACAAAGTGACCTATTAGGTGAATCATTCCCTGAGTCAAAGAGTGTTTCCTAGGTGGACCCCACTCTAAGCTATGTGGAGAAGATGAAGCGGATGGGGGCAAGACATTTGGGCATGGGGTTCATGACATACAATGGATCATAGTGTCTCATTTATGGTTGCTTTTGTAGATGGTGTGTTGCACCTTCGTTTTCAATGCATCATTTTTCCAATCCCATTTAATGCCATTAATTAATTAAGGTCCAGAACAACTGGGTACTCCCTATGGGGTAACATATAGCTTTGGGGGAAGTACCATAGTGTCACTTGAAGGGAGAGGTACACAATGTTCCATGGGGGTAAAGTCTAGCTTGTAACACACTTGTGTAGATCCCTCAATAAGTGGGACATTTATATATATATATATATGTGTGTGTGTGTGTGTGTGTGTGTGTGTGTGTGTGTGTGTGTCTGTGTGTGTGTGTGTGTGTGTGTGTGTTTTCTTTTGCATATCTTTTAATTTTTAGGAGAAACATTTCATTGTTCTCAAGACCTCTTTGGGCGAGCATCTGGAAAGTTGTGATTTGTATTTTATCTTTTTCTAGCGACATTCCCTTTGGGCCTTCATCCCCTTCTTCCCATGAAATGAGGGATAATCCCTTCTTGGGTCAGTACACCCGAAAATCCCAAAAGATAAGGTGGCAAGTGGTAAGTATGATCGGGAACGACATGATGACTTGTCAAGGGGACCTACCAGTAGCAAACCCATTCCTAAGGGTGACCACTTACTAGGGCACAATGTCAACCACCAAGGTGAAACAAGGCAAAGAGCATAATTTCCAAGTAAACGTTACCTATTCAAAAGAAGTTTTAACAACATACTCAAATGCCTCAAATATTGAAATGGCACTCACCATAATACCTTGATTTTACCTCATGGAGAAAGACCCAATGTCTTCTGGAAGCAAGTTGATGTGGCGGATACCATCGTGATGAATCTGAGATCTGTGGTGGTGAGGCAGGCCTCTGTCTGTGCAAGTGGACATTGTCATCCATCTGTCTCTCGGTACTCCATGTCTGCAACCTGAAGGCCTCGAGACATCATCTCCTTAGTTATCCCTAGGAAATGGGGATAACAGTTCCCAAGGGGAATCTTTTCTAGGTCATGTAGTGAATGTGAGGTGGATGGTCTTAGACTTCTAGGTATGGGGTTTCATAACATACAAGGGCTTGTATTGTCTCATTTATGGGTGCCCTTGTTGAAGGTTAGCCACATCCTTTTCTTCTTCTTTTTTTAAAGCATATTTTTCCAATCCCTTTATTATCCATTTATTTTGCATGTGTCACCAAGTTGAAGACAATAAGGGGCACTAAAAAGGAAATGCATAGCCCACATACGCTCTACCTTGGTTTGTATGCCTTTCCAATTTGAAGACAATAAGGGGCACTAAAAAGGAAATGCATAGCCGACAAACACTCTACCTTGGAAAGTGTTATTGATTAATTAGTTATTTATTTGATGGGTCCCTCACTTTTTTGAGAAGTGTTCCATTGGTCTTGGGATCCCAGGGTGACCTTTTATTGCATGATGTTTTTGCTAGGGACCTTTGAGCCTAGTGGCCCCTTCTTCCCATGAAATGAGGTACATGCCCTTCTTGGGTCAATAAGCCCGAAAACCCAAAAGATGGGGAAATAGAGGGGAAAAAGTGATGGAAGGTGGAAAGTATGAGTAGGAATGGTATGATGACCCTTCAAGGAGACCCCCTGGTAGCAACCCGTTCCCCGAGGGTGGCCACTTACTAGGAAACCATGACACTCACCAAGGTGAAATAGGGAAATACACATAATTTCCAAGAAAATGTTTTCAAAATCAAGAAAGGATCCTTAGCAACATGTTGAAATGTTTCAAATATTAAAATAACACTTACCACGATACCAGACTTGTTACCTTATGAAGCAAGACTTGTTGTCCTCTATGGGCCACGCTGGGTGTGGTGGATGTTGCTACCATAGATCAGATGGTGATGTGTGGTATGATAGGGGCCCTTGCCTGCTCATCGGCCTCTCGGTACTCCATGTCTGCAACCTGAGAGACTCAAGACATCATCTCCTTAGTTATCCTTAGAAATGGGGGATGACATTTGGCTCCTACTCAGGGACATGTACTTGTCATAGAGTGCATGAGACCCTCAACATCTCCTGGTAAGACCTGTGCCTACACACACTGAAACAAACAAAATATTGGATATCGAGGGTGGCTCACTCACCCTTTTCCCATATGATCAAAATTCAAAATTTCAACTAATCTTTAAAAGAAATTTTTTCATTTTTTCAAAAATTTATAAACCAACATGTAATATGATGAAAGGAAATGATCATAACACGTATGCAATAATGCAAGTAGAGAAAAATGAAAATGAGATATGACATGCAAATAAATAAATGCAACTAAATTATTATGAGAAAACAAATGTGAATGCAAGCGAAAGAAAATGACCTACCTACTTACCTAGGGCCCGAGTCCCTGTGGAAATTAGATCTTGTGGATGTCAGGTGAAATCGTATAACCATTGCAACCCACTGCTCATTATCTTGTCAAGGTATCTCCCCCTGTGCTTAATCATGGACTGCAACAAAGATAAGTTAACAACATAATAATCATGAGCATAAATGAGCATGTAATGAATCATAAGAAACAACTCATGGAGATGGGTGGAAGGGAGGAAATCCCATTGGAAAGAATAGCCACAAGCTTGATCAATCCATCTTTGAATAGGACTACTGCATATAGATGTGGGTTCATATTTATTCTCACTTAGAAACCCACTGCTTATTGAGGACTAAGAGGAGATGAGAGATCCGAAGAAAACTGCATGGCTTCCCAAAGAAGAAGAATAAAGGTAAGGGACAGCCTCATGTCTGAAGAAAGAAATCCTCTTGCGACTGAAAATTTGTTGTCTTTTATCTACATATCCTTGTAAAAATCCCCGGGATGAAAAAACTGCTCCTCAGTAGTGTGAGTCTTTGATTTCTCTAGGATGGCCACAACTTTGTATCCATCAAAATTTGAGCACGAAGGTGATTGGAAATCTTCACATAATAAGTCTGAATGCCTAAAAGGACATGCATCACAACACCCAAGGGATGATTGAAATTCATCTTGAGTATATTGTGAAAATTCATCCTCAAATAGATGAAATAAATTTGTGACCATATTATCATCAGGCTACCAAGAATCGAAATCATATGCACATGAAACCCAGTTCTCTGAGGATGAAAACTCAACCCCTTTTGCACGAGAACTATCCTCAATATCGTAAATGGAATCTCTATAAAAAAATGAAGCAACCCACATCCCATCTACGTCTCTCAACCTGTATGAAATCATTAATGTGTCGATCAACCATGTTGGAGAGGTCCTCCACTAAATCATGTGCATCATTTGGACTAATCACTTCTTCATCGTTATGTGTAGGAGGAAAGCAAGGTTGAATAACTTCATCTTCGTCAAGCAGGAGAATAGATATCGATGTCTCATATGGATTCTCAGCGTGTTGCACTTCATCGAAATTCTTCTTTTTCTTCATGGGCATGCCCCTCCAGTGCCTTTTCATCACAAGGGGTTTAATCCTCAATGCAGAGTACTTCATCTGACTGTTCCTACAATGACCAAAAATGAAACTCTTATTCATCTCTTCATTGCGG
>WSFP011416485.1:0-23648 GCA_009831015.1 Picea engelmannii
AAGATTCAACACCTTGTTACCTCCTAGTCACTCACTAGAAAATACTTTTTGGGTGAGGTGAAATAACTTTGGGCCCTCAATCTCTTCTTTTAAGATTGAAACGTGTTGATGTTATTCGATGGTGTGGAACAACTTCATGATGTTCGATTCCAAGAATCCATGAGAGTTTTTATGTTTTTTTCTCATTCTTATTAAGGCGAAGTGACAACCTCAAATCAAGCAGAAGTGTGATGTCTCTAGAAACACACAATCATAACTTATTTCAAATATCTCTTAGTATTTCTTTTTAATGATCTTCTTTGTTAGTAATATCACTACTAGGAACAGATTGAACTTCAATACCTATTTAATTATTCATATTGGAATCCCTCTTGTGAAGATTAATCTTATTTTTTAAAACCATAGTACACCCAGGGAAAATTTTACATGAGTTATGGTAAAGACAAACCTTAATTCGATTTTTTAATAGGAGTGTAAATTTTTTATTTACTTTAGGATGCGTTGATTCATTATACAAGTTTGAAGTTTTAATACCCCCCCAAAATTGTGAATTAGTAATTCACCAACAAGCCAAGAAAGGGAGAGTTTCTACTTTTCTCTTTCAATTTAATGAGAATTTGATCTATATACATGTGGCACTTTTTACCCCATTTTTTAACAACCCTTCTCAATTGCAAGTAGTTTCCCCCCCTAAATAAATATTTATTGTATTTTATCATTCTTTATGAAGAACCTTTACTTTCCATATCATCAATGACAACGTTCGACATCTTCCTGCTTTTTGCATAGCTTATATGTTGTAACAAAAATATTCAGTTACATAGTTGTTCTTTTCCTTCAGATTACACAACGGAATTCATAAAGAAAATGACAAATAATAGGAAATATGTAATTTTATTAAAGCTCAGAACAAAGTATTTTATTTCGAACTGGATTGCAAATTACAGGCTTACAATATTGCTGATATAGTAGCATAAATGTGAATCAATTCCACCGTGGTACATTCATTTCTATTTATTGTAGTTGCAGATTCTAGATGGGATGACTTCACCTCTGAACATTGGTGCCATACCTCTCTGTTTCCCCAAATCTGCCTGCGTTTTTTTTCTTTTTTTTTCTATTTATGTCAACCCACGGTATTCACCCACCCCACTGAATCGATCTTCCCTCTCTTTAAACTCTCGTCCCCCTATAAATATCAATTCACCTTTCATTTCTAAGGTGAACAATTATCAAAACCGTTTGCACCATTCACTTACTTCTTGGCATTAACAGTCTTCCTTTTGGGCGCCAGATTCCTGACCTAATCGTGGATGAGTCTCAACACGTGTTAATGCCAACGTGGAAAGTCAAAAAGCGTTGTAACAACGTTATTGTAGGAGGAAATTCAATTTTTTTTCCAATGAAATCCATATTTTATAGGAGTTTCAACTTGTGTTTTAACATGTGTTTCAACACAAGTTTCAACATAAGTTTCAACATACACAAGAGTAGTTTCATGAGTAACAATAGTTCGAATTCATAGAAAATTGAATAAATATAATGGACCACTAACACAATCCTTATTCAACTTATTTCCTAATTTGCAGAATAAAATTATTTTTGGGTGATGCGGATTGCCCGAGCCCAAGGATGGTCCTGCATCAGACACCCCTGGTAAGAAAAACATGAGCTCCAACTCATGTGCATATTATTGTTGAGGTGAAGAGTTCTGCAAATGTGCTAACTAATCTTCAATCACCCACGATGCATTCTCTGCCCCTCAATTTTGCCACTTGATTAAATATTCCATGTACTCCTTTCGATGAGTATTCTTACCAACTCGTGTAGCAAGAATTTCTTCAATATGCTCCTCTGATTTAATTGGTAGATATTGTTCCCATTTTATAAGGGTACCTTCATCTACTATGTTTTCCATTTCATGAAACTCATAGAGGTCAACAACATTGAATGTAGGAGATATGTCAAACTTCTCCAGAAGTTCCAGTCGATAAGCATTATCAGAGATCTTTTTTGGAATTCGGCATGGACCTATCTTCTTGTACTTGATTTTATTATATGTGCCTCATGGAAATCGCTCCTTCCTCAAGTGAGCCACGAAGAAATCACCCTCTCAGAATACCTTCTGTCTCCTATGTTGATCTCCTCTTTGTTTATAACTGTCATTGTTGGTCTGCAATTTCTTCCTTACTTGTTCTTGTAATTCATACATACTGTCCACAAAATCATTCGCATCAACACTCTTATTTCCTTCCAAATCTGACAATGCAACCAAATTTACCACACCTTTTGGCGACCGTCCATAAACAATATGAAATAAAATATTTCCCATAGATATGTTCATCAAATCACTATATGCGAACTCAGGTTGTACTAATGCCAAATCCCATTAGCTAGGATTTTCTCCACTTAAAATTCTGAACAAATTTCCTAGACTCTTGTTCACTACTTCTGTCTGACCATCCGTTTGAGGATGATATATCGAGCTGTATAAAAAATTTGAGCCTAACTTTTTCCAGAGTGTCCTCCAAAAATTCCCAAGAAAATTGGTATCATGATCTGAAGTAATACTCTGTGGTAATCCATGCAATCTAACCACCTCTTTGAAAAACAATGAAGCTAACTCACTAGCATCACTAGTCTTTTTACATGCTATGAAGTGTGTCATTTTTGAAAATCTATCAACAACTACCATTTTGCTGAGTCATGTTTTCTCTGTTTCATAGGTAATACTAAGACAAAATCCATACTGATATCCTCCCAAGGTCCTTTGGGTACTGGAAATGGAGTATAGAGTCCTGTGTTCTGAATTTTTTCTTTGTCTAGTTGACATATCCTACAACCTTCAACAAAATTTTGGACATATTTATTAATGCTGGGAAAAAAATATCTCTCCTTCACCAAGGTTGCAGTATTATCAATCCAAAAATGTCCTCCTAAATCACCACTATGAAACTCTTTAGTTATATTCAGCCATATGGAACTTCTGGGAATACACAACTATTGGTTTTTAAATGAAAAATCCTCTTGGATATGGTAGTCTAGATATGATGTTTTGTCTAAACTCCAAGGCTCCTTACATGCCTTCCAAGCTTTTGAGAAATCTGCATCTTCTTCATACAATGTCTTTAGACAATTCATACTTACCACTTCTACCGGCATGATATTAAGTAATGTTGTCCTCCAACTTAATACATCAACTACCTTATTAGACTTCATAGACCTGTGTTTCATCACAAAAGAATAAATTTGCAAGAATTCTACCCATTTAGTATGCTTTTGATTCAACTTACCTTGGTTGTTAATGTACTACAGAGCTTTGTGATCTGTGAACAAGACAAACTCCTTCGGCAGTAGATAATGTCACCATTTCTTCAAGGCTTTCACAATAGCATAAAATTCTTGATCATAAATAGAGTAATTCTTTCTGAAATCGTTCAACTTCTTGCTGAAAAATGCAATGAGTCTACCTTCTTGACTTAGAACTGCTCCAATTGTTGTTGCTCTAGCATCACAATAAACCTAAAACACTTTATTAAAATATGGTAATGCTAATACTGGTTGCGTTGTTACCCTTTTCTTCAATTCTTCAAATGACTTCTTTGCTGCTGCAGTCCACTGAAACACTCCCTTTTTCATACATTCTGTAAGAGGTGCACGTATTTGCCTAAAGTTCTTGATGAATTTCCGATAGAAGCTTGCCAATCCATGGAATCTCCTCACATCGAATGTGCATCTTCATGTTGGCCATTTGATAGTAAACTTCACTTTATTAGGGTCCATTTTAAGCCCTTCCTTTGAAACCACGAAACCCAGGTACACCAATTCTCAGTGCATGAATGTATACTTCTTCAGGTTTATCAATAGTTTTTCTTCCTTCAAGCACTATAGTACTTCCCTCACATACTCAACATGCTCTGTTCTACTCTTGCTAAAAATCAGTATATCATCCAAATATACAACAACAAACTTACCCAAAAATGGCTTCAAGACTTCGGTCATCAATCTCATGAACATGTTGGGCGCATTAGTTAACCCGAATGACATCACTAACCAATCAAAAAATCCATATCTTGTCTCTAATGAAGTCTTCCATTCGTCACCTTCTCTGATTCGAATATGGTGATAACCACTCTTCAAATCATTTTTTGTAAAATATTCTGAACCACTCAGGAAATTCGTAAGGTCATCCATTATGTGCAATGGAAACCAATACTTGATAGTGATCTTGTTTATAGCACACGAATCAATACACATTTTCCATTCCCATATCTTATTAGGTGTCAACACTGTTGGTACTACACAAGGGCTCAATCTCTCTTGAATCAACCGTCAGTCAAGAAATTCCTGCACTTTCCGATTCACTTCTTCACTCTATGATGGAGTCATCCTATAAGGTGCTTTATTATGTAAACTTGATCTGGGCATTAAATCAATTTGATGAGAAATACTTCTCACTGGAGGCAATCCCTTTGGTAGATCCTTATCAATAATTTTCATAAATTCATGCAACAACAACTTTATTTCTATAGGTACAACATTTGGATCCTATACACTTTTCACTTCTTTCAAAATCAATGATAAAAAAAATGTTGATTTTCTTTCTTCCTATAAAAATTCTTTAGCAAAACATAGCATGATTCTACTATTACTAGTGTTTATATCATCACAACTTCTTTCTATTGCTATTGTATTCTCCAACATTGGTGTTAATTTATATCGTTTTCCATCTTTCTTGAACTCATATGTGTTTTCCCTACCATCATGGTGAACTTGTCGATCAAATAACCATGGTATTCCCAACAGTATGTGTCACACATCCATCTCAATCACGTCACATAACACCTGCTCCTGAAAAATCCTTATTTGAAAATTCAATAAACATTTCTCATTCACAGTCACATGTTGTCCCTTGTTCAACCAAGAAACATGATAAGGGTTCGGATGGTCCATCCTCATCAAGTTTAGTTTGTCCATGAATTCATTGGATACCAAGTTTTTTTTACTTCCTCCATCTATAACTAGGTTACAACATTTTCTTGAACCTTACATTTTGTCTTAAAAACCTTCTTTCGTTGTTTTGGTTCCTTTGCCTCTTTTGGTTCAGATTTAAGCAACACCCTACAAAACAACAAATTCTCACCTCATTCTTGCTAAATAACAATCACATTTTCTCCAACTACTGAAGCTTTGTCAACCTGTGTGACTTGTGTCAGTGCTTCACTTCTTCTCCCCAAAGTTTTCCTTTCTGGACATTCTGAATTCTTGTGTCCCTCTACAACACAATGATAATAGGTACTTACATACTTTCCCTTTCCTCTTATGAATCCTCTTCCTCTACCGGATCCATTTCCTATGGCACTTTGACTACTTGTCGATTCCTCTTCTTTTTCATTTTCTTTAGTAGTGTTTGTTCCACCTTTTCCTCATGGACCTCTTCCCCTTAACTTATGTTGGGTCTTCTTGTCAACCTTATCCACCAAATTCATGGAAATTTGATAAGCTTCATCTACAGTACGAAAATAATGCATACTCATCTCATCCTGTAGTGTATACTTCAGTCCATTCACGTATCTAGCCACATGCTGATACTTTGACTCCTTAATACCATATCTAAGTGATATCCTGAATAACTCTTCAGTGTACTCACACATAGGAGTATATTTTTTCCTTAGATTTTGCACTTGTCTACACAGATTTTGTTGGTAATCCACAGGAAAAACAATTTCTTTTATTTTACTCACTATCTTCTTCCAAGTCTTGATCTTTTCTTGCCTATTATTAACTCCATTTTTCTAAAACATGTCCCACTAAAGGGAAACACGTCCTTTCAAATTTGTGATTGAAAATCGAACTGAGTTTGTATCATGAACATTCTCATATTCAAAATACCTCTCGAGCTCTTTTATCCACTCTATAAGAGTTTCAACCTTCAAGCTTCCATCATAGCACAAAAACTCTACTTTTGCACTACCTCTATTACTCAGATATGATATCAAATACTCTACCGAGTATACAACCTCAATATTATGTTCAATCTCACTCTCAACTTCAGAGTCAAAATCTGTCTCAACATATCCATCTCTTCTGTGTACTAATTCCTCTATTCTTCTTCATAACTCTTCAATTTCTTGATATCTTTCACCTCCACGTGATGCGCCTCTCAATCTTGGAAGCATTATCACAAATTTCCTAGTATTTCAAATCCTAACTACCATCCACAACCTCAATCCAGATGTTGATACACCTACTTGTTCTTCAACACTCAAAATGATGATACACCACCAAGATTGGGGTATTCTCTCACACACTACATGAATAATCATGCACTTATCCCAGAGTGAACTTAAGTTGCAATACCACCTATTGCAGAGCTTATAGGTTTTAACAAAAATATTCAGTTATAGAGCTATGCCCTGCCTTCAGATTACACAACATAATTCATAAAGAAAACAAAAAATAATAAGAAATTTGTAATTTTATTAAAGCTCATAATAGAGGATTTTATTTCGAATTGGATTGCAAATTACATGCTTACAATCTTGCTGATATAGTAGCATAAATGTGAATCGATTCCACCGTGGTTACATTCGTTGTTGACTCTGGATGGGATGAATTCACCTCTAAACATCAACGCCATACCTCTCTGTTTCCCCAAACCCTCGTGCATTTTTTTTTCTTTATGTCAACCCACGGTATTCACCCACCCCACTGAATCGATATTCCCTCTCTTTAAAATATCGTCCCTCTATCAAGATCGATTCACCTTTCATTTCTAAGGTGAACAATTATCAAAACCATTTGGGTCGTTTGCCTCCTTCTTGGCGTTAATATTCTTCCTTTTCGACGCACAATTATTTACCTAACTGTGGATGAGACTCAACATGTGTTAATGCCAGTGTGGAAAGTCAATAAGTGTTGAAATATTATAAATTCAAAGAATACTCTAATTATATTTGAGATATTATCTTATAGATCAAATGCCCTTTTGCAGATTGATCATGTTAGGTCTTGTATAATATCAAATCCCCTTTTGTGGATTGGTCAAACCATATTTATATGGTGATATTTGTAAAGTCAGCCCCTAGTGTTTATAAATAGGTTTTAACCACTGATAGAAGAAGTCGGCCCTATTAAGTGAAGAGGCATAACCCTAGCACCTCCTAAACTAGTATTTCTATGTGAGGATGGTGCCTCACTTTTTCACTCTCACACTCACTCATCTAGTGCGCATATTTGGAAGGCAATGGCAGTTTCAGGAGGAAGGCGAAGAGAGGCCCATGATCAATCTTAGTTTATTCTTGGTGTTTTAGTCTTAGTCTTGGCATTGTATTGGAAATCTATTGTTGATGAATTTTTTGTTGAGTTTTCTCCCCCATGAGGGTTTCCGAGGATAAAATGTTGTGTACCTTGTGATTGTTTTTCTTTCAGTGATCCTTTTTATGTTGTTGTTTTGGAAATGCATTCAATGTTCATGTAATTTGGAAATAACCTAATAACAAAAATAAAAACTTAACATGCTATCAGATCTTGATTGAATAGAGCATGTTTCACCGAGTATCTAGACGTCACTATTTTCATACAATAAAATTAGGTATTTCTACTTGATTGGTATTGGAAAACTAGAAAACCAGAACCAGTACTAGAAGTACTAGTCCAGAATTGTGTAGGTCAAGTTTCAAGGGGTAAAACTTGGATTTTTCTGAAACAGTCATCTCCAACAAACTCGCCTCAGTCCAATGCATCTCCTGGTAAGCTCAGTTTCATTTTTGGAGCATTTTGATTTTCTGGTCATTTTCTTAGCTCCAGGTCAAGATTTCTATAAGCACCAAGCTTGTTGACAAGTTAGAAGGTGCAGGAAATTTCCATGCCTAGAAGTACATAATTGGAATCGTTCTTGAAGAGAATGAACTTGCAAAATTCATAAAAGAAAATGTACTGGAACCTGAAGAAAATGTAGCCAAAGAAAAGTACAAGAAGGATATGATTAAGGCCAAAAGAATAATTGCAGATTCCATGAAAGACCACTTGATCCCTCAAGTGTCTTCTAAGAATACTCCAAAAGACATGTTTGATTCCCTAACTAGAATGTATGAAGGAAAGAACATCAACCGAAAGATGAACTTGAGAACCCAACTCAAGAATAGGAAGATGCAAAAAGGAGAAACAATTCAAGACTATTTCTCCAAGGTTTCTCAATTCAAGGAACAATTAGAGGAAATTGGAGACAACTTGGATGAATATGAACTCATAATGACAACTCTTAATGGTCTCACAAGACCTTGATGCCTTCATCCAAACTATTTTTGCAAGAAAAGAGAAACTCCAATTTGACAGTTTATGGGAAGAATGTGTTCAAGAAGAAGCAAGAGTGGCCAACCGAAAAGTCTTCCAATTAAGAGATGAATATCAAGCCCTAGCTGCTCATGCTAAAGGTGGGAAGAAAAAGTTTCATTTTCAAAAAGAGACCCACTTTCATAAAGAATCTCACTCTCCAAATATATTCCAGATATATCATAAGGGTCAAAGAAAGGGAAAATATTTCTCCTCCTTTCAATGTTATCATTGTGATAAGATGGGACACATTGCTAAGAATTTTCCTACTAGAAGGGAAGAATACAAGAGGAGAAATAAAAAAAGACATCATGCCCATGCAACTGAAGATGATGAGCCACTCAATAAGTTAACTAAATAAGAGATTAAAGATTATGTTTTTTTTTTTCCAGCCTTCTAAGGATATGTGACACATGGAGAGGATACTTGGCTCATATATAGAAGTGCCTCTAAGCACATGATAGGTCAGAAAGACATTCTCTCTAGTATTAAAAAAATGAATTCCCCCAGAAAGTTTCACTCGGAGATGATTATCAGTACCCTATCAAAGGAATGGGAGAATCCACCTACAAACTTGATTTAGGAACTCCGATGAGAATGAAGGATGTACTTTATGTACCAGGTTTGACAAAGAACTTACTTTCTATCTTAGCTCTAGATAAGAAAGGTTTCAGGGTTGCAATCATAGATTGCGAATTTCTTATGTGGCCTAAAGGAAAAACTATAAAATATGCAGTGGTTATTGGAAAAAAAGTAGGTGGTTTGTACAAGTTAAAAGGTCACTCAGATGTAGCCTTAACTCACTCTACTGAAATTCCTTGTGAACTTTGGCATAGAAGACTAGATCACATCAACTACAAAGCCTTACCATATGTAAGGAAGGTAGTTACATGTTTACTGGAATTAAAGGTTGATCATGAAGGTGTATGCAAGGGATGTGCACAAGGAAAGAACATAAAAAATCCATTTCCAAAAAGTGACAATAAAGCAGAAGGAATCTTGGAGCTTATTCACTAAGATGTATGCGATCTAATTCCATCAACCTCTCTAAGTGGGTACGTATATTATGTATCCTTTATTGTTGATTAATCTCATAAGACTTGGGTTTATTTCTTGAAGTCAAAAGATGAAGTACTTGGAAAGTTCAAGGAATTCAAAGATTTCGTAGAAAACCTCTCCGAAAGGAAAAGTAAGATACTCAGGTCAGACAATGGAGGAGAGTACACTTCAAATGAATTTGGAAGCTTCTACAAAGATGACGCGGACCTATCGGCCCTTGGGACTGAGATTCGCTCACAGGATCGTTCTTTAACCCCTCTAAGCTGGATCAACTCTTTTGGATTCTCTGCTGGAATATCCTTTCAAATCAATCCACAGGTCCTTTTTCATGGCTCGCAATCTCGCGAGTTCACGAGTCGTGACTCCCGACTCTTCCTTCTCAAATCTGCGATACCTGAGATCGCGAAATGGGTATATCCCTTTCTTTCATCAACGCCCTCCTTGCGTGATCGCCGGCTAGGCTAAGCGCTAGCACTTCTCGCCTCTCGCTCCTTCGTGAGTTCAAAGTTCCAACCTTGGCACCTTCCTTTCTCAAACCCCCGAGAGGCGACGTTGACTTTTCTCCTCGTGGTCTCGCTACTCATGACTTCGCGAGTCGAAGGTTCGAACTTTCGTTCCCTTATCTCCCGAGTCCCCGAGACGCGAGAGGTCAACAGGGTGTTGACTCCTCCAAATTTGTGACGTGTGTTCGCCGGTCTAATTCCCGAGCCCACTGTGCACTTATTCCACGTGGTTTCTCCATGACTCGGCTCTCGGCACTCCACGGATTTTTCAATCGAAAACAACTCCTTTCAACCTTCGAACCCCCGAATGCGCAAAATGCGATGGGGTTCCTGATCCAAAGGTCCTCCCGTAATCTAGATCCAATGAATATTCACGCTCCTCATGATTTCGCCTCTCGCGACTTGGAGCACTCAATCTTTTGGCTCTCACCTGGCGAACCTCCGAGTTCATGAGATCCTTCAATATCTGCCACCTATCCTCCTCCTAACAGACGACTACGATTCTCTCATGGTTTCGCGACTTCATAACTTTCAGGACAAGAGTCTCAACCTCTTACCCTCTGATATGCCGAAATGCAAAATTTTGACATGTCATCAACTCAGGTCCCACAAGGAACTTCTCGCCTTTCTGAATTTCAGACTTCACGACTTCACGAATCTGGATGCGGTGCTCTCGGTTCTTCGACTCACGAAACCCCAAAATGGTCAACAAAGGTTTGACCTTCATGCTGGCGAATATGCCACCTGTCCACTCCCAGATGGACGGTCCTGATCCACTTCATAGCTTCGCCACTCACAAAGTTGAATGACTTCTCTCTCCGACCTCCGATGTATGAATCCCCAATACGGGTGATCTCGTGACATGTTTCCTTCCAATCAGACGACTCAGATTCTTTTGCTACTCTGGGATTTTTCCTTTCGTGACCTCGCGAATATTTATGCAAGGGTTTTGACTCTTCAACCCACGAAACCCCGAGATGCAAAATATGTGAGTGATCTGACGGCCCCTGTTGGCTCAGATCCTACGGCTCTATTCTCCCCTGAGCTTAGACAAAAAAATACACTCACCGTAAACCTCCTTGCTACTCTGCAAGATCCGACGGTTCTCGAAACTTCGCGAATTCTCCACGGGGAATTCCGACCGTCAAATTCCTTCTTGACGATTCCTGCAAAATGAACAAGGTGTTCTTTCGCAAAACTTGTCCACCCGCGAAACGATGTCGCTGTGCCTTCTTCCAATACTTCAAGGCACTAAACCTCCTGAGCCTTTCTTTGACAACTCAAGTCTTCAAGAAGACTCCTGCACACACTCCTTGCGGAAACTCTTCAATACTTCCAAGTATTGAATTCTTCAACTCTGTGCACTCCCTGCGACAACAGTATTTTCAACAACTCCCTCTGGTTGCGAACTTTGAGACTCTTCTCGGCTTGCGCACACCTTGCAGGGCTCCTGTGATTATCTTTCACTTCTACGAGAATGAGAACAGTGTTATCCCTCCTAAGCTTCCAGAGACGAACTCTGACTTCTGTCAACGCACACCTTGCGGACAATTTCACTGCTCTCCTTGCAGGAAACCTCTTGCTCAGACAGAGAAACAATTGAAACTCATTCTTTACTCTCCCTCTCTTCATCTTTCAGACATTAAATATGAAATCAAACATTCACTCATCAAAGCAAATGCATAACAGAGAGTAAACAATCATGAGCATAACATTCAATCATGCATACATAGAAAGTATTTGAACACCATAATTCTGAATCAAACTTCATATATTAATCTCAGAACTTTTGTACATGGGTTCTTCTACACAGTTTTCTGCTTCTGCTCTCCTATGCTCTCTTCTCATACTGCTAATTGTTACAATAATACAAGGGAGGGTGTCTATATCCGTTTTCCCTCTAGCTCCTAAAACTGTCTAATCTGAGAATTCAAAGCTACCTACCTACATTTATTAACTAACATAAATGCCTTCTTATTCCTTCAGATGAGAGCGGGACGCTCAAGGTCTGATTACAGTCTAATAGTATGCCCTTTCTTAATTGTTACATTTAAGTTTGGCGCATCCAAATTCAAAAGATTTTAAACAATTCAACATGTGCCCAAAATGCGTTGGTGTGTGCCCCACACTCACTTGACGTTGGCAATGCTCCTGCATCATACTCCCTCGTGGGATCCTATCCATGAGCTCTCGCACGGTCTGTCCATGCTTTTGGATCTCTACTTCATTTTCCCAGCTGGCATCTTCAACTAGATGTCCTTTCCACTTGACCAAATATTCAAAGCATTCTTTTCTCCTGGTCCTCTTGATAACTCTTTTATCCAGTATACTTTCCATCTGTGGCTTCTCTGCAACTGGCATCTGTTTTGTCCACTGAACCTCTGGTTGTTCACTATTTGCTCCAGCTTTGTATGGGTACAAATCTGAGACATTGAATATCGGAGAAATTCCGATCCCATCGGGTAATTCAGTCTCATAAAAATTTGCCCCAAATTTCTTCAAGACCTTACATGGTCCGATCTTCTTCATCTTCAGTTTGTATTATGTCCCCTTCGGGGATCTTTCCTTTCTCAGATGTGCCAAAATCAAATAACCAACCTCAAATTGAAGTTGTCTCCTGTGTTGATATGCTCTGCGCTTATACTCTTGGCTCGAGTTCTACAATCGCTCCTTCACCTGGCTGTGAAGTTCCTTCATTTCTTTTGCGAAATCCTCTGCACTAGCACTCCTAGTTGCATTTTGTTTTGAATCTCTCAATTTCGAAACTCCTCTTGGCTGCATCCCATTAAAAATTTGGAATGGACTCTTCCCTGTTCTTCTGTTGATTGAATCATTATAAGCAAATTCCACCCGTGGTAGAATATTATCCCACTGACTGTGGTTTTCTATCACCAAGCTCATCAACAAGTCTCTCAAGCTTATGTTCACAACTTCTGTCTGTCCATCCGTCTGAGGATGATAAGTTGAACTGAACGACAAGTTTTTTCCCATCTTTTTCCATAAGGTTCTCCAGAAGTGTCCCATGAACTTGGTGTCTCAATCCAAAACTATGCTCCTTGGTAAGCCGTGAAGTCGAATGACTTCTTTGAAAAACAAAGTCGCAATGTGAGTTACGTCACTGGTTTTCTGACACGGTATGAAGTGTGCCATCTTAGAAAATCTGTCTACCACTACAAAGATCGAGTCAAAACCTCTTTGTGTTCTTGGCAACCCCAATATGAAGTCCATGCTGACTGCATCCCACGGCCTGTCAAGTATGGGTAACGGTTGATAAAAGATTGCATTCTGCCTCTTCCCTTTTGAATGCTGACAAATTCTGCATCTGTCCATGACTCTTTTGATGTCTACTCTCATTCTTGGCCAAAAATATGACTCATTTAACTTTGAGAACGTCTTGTCATGACTGAAATGTCCGGCCAATCCTCCACTATGTTTCTCCTTCAACAAATTTTCCCTCATGGAGCATTTTGGAATACAAAGTTGATTACCCCTGAATAACAATCCTTCCTGGATCATGTATTCTGTCCATTGACCTCTATCCCTGAGAATTGGATTCTCAGCTACTTCATATGCCTCCTTAAAATCTAGATCATCTCTGTACATGTCCCTGAGATCATCAAAACCCAGTGTTTTGACTCTGAACTCCTGCAACAACAAACATTTCCTGCTCAAAGCATCATCAAGTTTGTTAACAGTTCCAGAAATATGCTTAATTACAAAAGTAAAGTTCTACATGTATTCAACCCATTTAACATGTCTTTGATTCAACTTCTCCTGTTGAGTCACAAATTGTAAAGCATGATTGTCACTGTATAAGACAAACTCCTTCGAGATTAAGTAATGTCTCGATTTCTTCAATGCCTGAATAATAGCATAGAACTCCTTGTCACACGTGGAGTATTTCACTTTCGCTTCATTCATCTTCTCGATGAAGTAAGCTATCGGCATGTCTTCTTGGCTCAAGACTGCCCCTATTGCAAATCCACTTGCATCACATTTTACTTGAAATGTCTTTTTGAAATCAGGGAACACCAAAATTGGTTGTTCCGTGATTTTCCTTTTCAACAAATTGAAGCTTTTCTCAGCCTCTTCTATCCAGTGAAAATACTTGTGTCTCTTCTTCACTATGTCCATCATCGGTGCACTAATTCCACTGAAATTCTTGATGAACTTCCGGTAGAAACTAGCCAATCCATGAAAACTTCGAACTTCAAAGATACTTTTTGGTGATGGCCAATTCTTAATCACCTCCACCTTATCTGGATCCATCCTCAACTTATCTGCAGAAATAACAAAACCCAAATAAATGAGCTATGTCTTCATGAATGAGGATTTCTTCATATTTATCAGCAACTTCTCTTGCTGTAGCCTCTTCATCACTGTAGCCAAATGTTTCATATGCTCTGCCTCTGTTTTACTGAAAATCAATATGTCATCAAGATACACAATGACAAATTTTCCGATGAACTCCTTCAGGACTTCGTTCATCAACCTCATGAAGGTACTTGGCGCATTTGTTAAGCCAAATGACATAACAAGCCATTCATACAACCCTTCGTTAGTCTTGAAGGTTGTCTTCCATTCATCACCTTCTCTCATACGAATCTGATGATATCCACTTTTCAAATCAATCTTTGAAAAAAAATTGGCTCCACTCAAGCAATTCATCAAATCATCCATTCTTGGCAATGGAAATCTGTACCTGATGGTTATCTTGTTGATTTCCCCCGAGTCAGTACACATCCTCCAGCCTCCATCTTTCTTCAGACTGAGCACTGTCAGAACAACACACAGACTCAAGCTTTCTCTAACCAACCCTTTGTCCATTAAATCATGGACCTGTCTTTTGACTTCTTCATTCTCCTACGGTGTTACGCTGCCTTGTTTGGTAAACTAGCTCCAGGTATGAGATCAATATGATGACTTACACTTCTGATCGGTGGCAACGAACGAGGTAGTTCGTCCACTACTATGTCAAAAAACTCTTCCAACAGTTTCTGAACCTCTTCCGGTAAATCATCTACCCTTGTATTGGTTAAAACAATTTTTGGCTTCCTGACCACAATGAATTGCGGTTCCTCCTTCTTAACCTCTGTAAGAAGTTCCTTCCCACTCATGAGAAGTACAATGTTGCTTACTTCAGGTTTCACCTCTTTATCTTTGATTGGAAGCAACATGTGAGTTCTCCCATTCATCTCTAAGGTGTATGTGTTCTTCCTCCCATCGTGAATCACATTTCTATCATATTGCCATGGTCTACCCAACAATAGATGACAAACATCCGTGGGAATGACATCACAGAGTATTTCATCTTTATACCCTCCTATTTTAAATTCAACTAAACATTGTTTAGTGACATTTAGCTGATGCCCTTTTTGTAGCCATGAAACTCTGTATGGACTCGGATGTTCAATAGTCTCCAGCTCCAGCTTTTCTACCATCTCTGTAGAAACGAGATTATCTATGCTACCACTGTCCACAATGACCTTGCATACCCTGTCCTTGGTTTTGCAAGCAGTCCAGAAAAGACTGTTTCTTTGCACTAGATTCTCCACCTCCTTCTCTGGCGTTAAGAGAACCTTTCGCATCATCAATGATCTTCCGCCTTCAGCATCTTCTGCCTCAACATTCTGCCTCTGTGCTTCGGCGATGTGAGTTTCACCACCTTCTTTCTTTTTGTCTGGACACTCATAAGATTTGTGTCTGACTTTTTCACATGTGAAGCATTTCACCACTCCACCTCTTCCTCTTCCTCTACCTCTGGTACAAGGAAACATGTTTCCATCATCATACTGACCTTTCTGTTCGGTATGCTACCCTCTCTGTGAACTTCCACCTCTCTCAATATGAGTTTGAGGTTTCTTCCAGTCTTCTTTTGGTTTCTGATTTCTGTCCTGGGCAACTGACTTGCCTCTGGCTTGACTTCTGCCTCGACCTCTTTGACCTTGTTTTCGGCTCAACTTCTCTTCAACTTTTAGAGCCATCTAATAATCATATTCCACCGTTCGGATGGTCATCATGCTCATCTCATCCTGAATGTCATATCTTAGACCATTCATGTATTTGGCAACTTTTTCATCATCGTTTTCCTGATGTCCTGCCCTGATGTTCAGCCTGTAGAATTCTTCAGTGTACTCCTTCGCTGTCATCAGCTTCTGTTTCAAATTATGCATTCTCTGAAATAGAGTAATTTGGTAATCCCTGGAAATGAATTTCACCTTCATCTTCGCGATCATCTTATCCCAACTCTAGATCTTCTGCTTGCCCTTGTAGCGTCTGTCAGCTTGTAGCTCATCCCACCACAATGCTGCATGTCCTTTAAGTCTTGTGATAACATGTTTGAACTTTTTGTCTTCCTCGACATCTTCATAGTCAAAATATGTGTCCAGAGCTCTAATCAAGTCTAGAATCTCTTTAGCATCCATGTTTCCTTCATATACTGGAATATCCATTTTTTCCTTAGCACCCATTCTTGCAACAACCCTAATCAGGCATTCATTTGTTGTATCTTCTGCTGTGACTTCTTCTCCTTCATGTCCATCTCCATCTTCTCTTTTGGAATCACTGAGATATCCAACACCAATTGTGCGCCTCTGTGTTGTCTCCATGTCCTCAAGTCTGGCGCATAAGTCAAGCATCTCTCTTTCCATGGCTAGATTTGGCACCTGCCTACCCCTTCCTCTTGGCATTTCCCTCTCCTCTGGCGGATCGGGTGTTTTCCTGTCTCTTCTTCTCAGTGGCATGGTGAATATTCATTTTCCTTGCTATAGAAAGAAAAGAAACCTTTCTGTGCTCTGATACCAAAAACTGACGCAGACCTATCGGCCCTCGGGACCGAGATCCACTCACATGATCGTTCTTTAACCCCTCTGAGCTGGATCAGCTCTTTCGGATTCCCTGCTGGAATCTCCTTTCAAATCAATCCACAGGTCCTTTTTCATGGCTCACAATCTCATGAGTTCACAAGTCGTGACGCCCGACTCTTCCTTCTCAAATCCGCGATACCCGAGAACGCGAAATGGGTATAGCCCTTTCTTCCGTCAGCGCCCTCCTTGCGCAACAGCTGGCTAGGCTAAGAGCTAGCACTTCTCGCCTCTTTCTCCTTCGCGAGTTCAAAGGTACAACCTTGGCACCTTCCTTTTCCGAACCCCTGAGAGGCGACGTTGACTTTTCTCCTCGCGCTCTCGCTACTCGCAACTTTGCGAGTCGAAGGCTCGAACTTTCGTTCCCTTATCTCCCGAGTCCCTGAGACACGAGAGGTCAACGAGGTGTTGACTCCTCCAAATGTGTGACTTGTGTCCGCTAGTCTAATTCCTGGGTCCACTGTGCAGTTCTGCCACGTGGTTCCTCCATGCCTCGGCTCTCGGCACTTCGTGGATTTTGCAATCGAAAAAAGCTCCTTTCAACCTCCGAACCCCTGAATGCGCAAAACGCGATGGGGTTCTTGATCCAATGGTCCTCCTATAATCTGGATCCAACAGATATTCACGCTCCTCATGATTTCGCCTCTCGTGACTTGGAGCACTCAATCTTTTGTCTCTCACCTGGTGAACCTCCGAGTTCACGAGATCCTTCAATCTCTTCCACTTGTCCTCCTCCTAACGGACGGCTACGATTCTCTCATGGTTTCGTGACTTCGGAACTTTCGGGACAAGAGTCTCGACCTCTTACCCTCCGATATGCCAAAATGTGAAATTTTGACACGTCATCAACGCAGGTCCCACAAGGAACTTCCCGCCTTTCTGAATTTTGGAATTCTTGACTTCGCGAATCCGGATGTGGTGCTCTCAGTTCTCTGACTCACGAAACCTTGAAATGGTCAACAAAGGTCTAACCTCCGTGTTGGCGAATATGCCACCTGTCCACTCCCAGATGGACGGTCCTAATCCACTTCCTAGCTTCACCACTCACGAAGTTGAATGACTTCTCTCTCCGACCTCTGATGTCTAAATCCCTGATACGGGTGATCTCGTGACACATGTCCTTCCAATTGGACGGCTCAGATTCTTTCGATACTCTGGGATTTTGCCTTTCGCGACCTTGCGAATATTTATGCAAGGGTTTCGACTCTTCAACCCATGAAACCCCGAGATGCGAAATATGTGAGTGATCTAACGACCCCTGTTGGCTCATATCCTATGGCTCTATTCTCCCCTAAGCTTAGACAAAAAAACACACTCATCATAAACCTCCTTGCTATTCTGCAAGATCCGATGGTTCTTGGAACTTCGCAAATTCTCCACGGGGAATTTCGACCGTCAAATTCCTTCTTGACGATTCCTGCGAAATGAACAAGGTGTTCTTTCACAAAACTTGTCCACCCGCAAAACGATGTCGCTGCGACTTCTTCTAATACTTCAAGGCACTAAACCTCCTGAACCTTTCTTCGACAATTCGAGTCTTCAAGAAGACTCCTGCACGCACTCCTTGCAGAAACTCTTCAATACTTCCAAGTATTGAATTCTTCGACTCCGCGCACTCCCTGCAACAACACTCTTTTCAACAACTCCCTCTGGTTGCAAACTCTGAGACTCTTCTCGGCCTGCGCACACCTTGCATGGCTCCTGTGCTTATCTTGCACTTCTATGAGAATGAGAACAGTGTTATCCCTCCTGAGCTTGCAGAGACGAACTTTGACTTCTATCAACGTACACCTTGTGGACAATTTCACTACACTCCTTGCAGGAAACCTCTTGCTCAGATAGAGAAACAATTCAAACTCATTATTTACTCTCCCTCTCTTCAGCTTCCTGACATTAAATATGAAATCAAACATTCACTCATCAAAGCAAATGCATAACAGAGAGTAAACAATCATGAGCATAACATTCAATCATGCATACACAAAAAGTATTTGAACACCATGATTCTGAATCAAACTTCATATATTAATATCAGAACTTATGTACATGGGTTCTTCTACACAGTCTTCTGCTTCTACTCTCCTATGCTCTCTTCTCATGCTGATAATTGTTACAATAATACAAGGGAGGGTGTCTATATCCGTTTTCCCTCCGGCTCCTAAAACTGTCTAATCTGAGAATTCGAAGCTACCTACCTACATTCATTAACTAACACAAATTCCTTCTTAGTCCTTCAGATGAGAGCGGACGCTCAAGGTCTGATTACAGTCTAACAGTACGCCCTTTCTTAATTGTTACATTTAAGTTTGGCGCATCCAACTTCAAAATATTTTAAACAATTCAACATGTGCCCAAAATGCGTTGGTGTGTGCCCCACGCTCGCTTGACGTTGGCGATGCTCTTGCATCAAAATATATCGGGATTAAGAGGGAGCTCACCACTCCCTATAATCCTCAACAAAATGGTGTAGGAGAAAGAAAGAATAGAATGATTATGGAAGCAATAAAAACTATAATTCACGATCAAGATCTTACGATGCACTTATGGGCTGAAGAAGCAAGAAAAAAAATACATTTCCAAAACAGATTATCCCATAGTGCACTTGGATTCAAAAATCTCGAAGAAATGTTCACCAGAAAGAAGCCAGAAGTAATCCATCTCAAAATATTTGGTTTTCTAGTGTTTGTACACATTCCAAAAGAAAAGAGAACTAAGTTAGATCCTTTAGGAAAGAAGGGAATATTTGTTAGATACTGTGAGGTATCTACGTATTTTAGAATCTACATGCCAGGTTACCATCATATTGAGATCAACATATATGTAACCTTTGATGAATATGAAACACTCAAAAGATCAAGAAAATTCCAGCTTGAAGAAGTATATGAAGAAGAACATGTAGCTCCCAGAGTTCCAGAACCTAAGAAGGAAGTTACAGTTACCCATGATGATGAGATTCCAGAAGATCATGATATGATAGAATCTCAAGAACCTCCTCGTATGACGATCTCTCACAAGAGAAAGCTAGCTTGGGAAAGAGAACTTATTCAAGATGAATATAAGTATGGTGCCCAAGAAGGAACCATGAGACAAAGAAAGAAACCTAAGCCATTCTCCAACTATATGGCCTTGTTGTGTGATCTCATAGAAAAGGAACCTACTTGCTTTGAAGAAGTTGTTCAGAAGAAAGAATGGATGGATGTCATGACATAAGAATACCAATCCATTATAAATAATGATGTATGGGAAGTAGTTCTCAGACCAAAGAACAAATATGTGGTATCTTCCAAGTGGGTATACAAAATAAAACATGCAACAAATAGAAGTATTGAAAAACATAAGGAAAGATTTGTGGCTCATGGTTTTTCTCAAAAAGAAGGTATTGAATATGAAGAAACATTTGCTCATGTATCCAGATACACTTATATCAGAACCATCATAGCTCTTGCAGCTAAAATGAAGTGGAATTTAGACCAGATGGATGTGAAAACAACTTTCTTAAATGGTGTTATTGAATAAGAAGTGTATATAGAACAACCACAAGGGTTTGAAGTTGAAGATATAAATAATAATGTATGCAAGTTGAAGAAATCTATGTACACGTTGAAGCAAGCTCCTAGAGCTTGGTATGGCAGAATTGATAGTTTCCTAACAAGCTTGGGATTTACTAAGAGTAAATATGATTCTAACCTTTACTTCAAGGTTATGAATGATGAGCTAGTCATATTGCTACTATATGTGGATGATCTATTCTTGACTGGAGAAGAAAATCTCATCACAGATTACAAGAAGAATCTTGATACAAAATTTTAGATGAAATAGTTAGGCCTGATGCATTATTTCTTAGGTCTTGAAGCTTGACAGTGCCCAGAGAAGATATTCCTTAACCAAGGGAAGTATGTAGTTGAAATACTGAAGAGATTTGACATGTTGGAATGTAAATCCATGAACACACCCATGGAAACAAATTTGAATCTCTTGGTTGATACTTCATCAGAGTTGGTTGATGCTACTGTATATAGACAGATTATTGGATCGTTGATGTATCTGAAAAATACCAGGCTAGATATGTGATTTTCTGTGAACACGTTGAGTCAGTATCTGGTGGAGCCCATACGTGTTCACATTGTAGCTACAAAGAATGCGATGAGATACGTTAAGGGTAAGTTGGATTATGGTCTCTGTTATACTGGAGATCATGACTTTAGACTGTATGGTTAGACTAATTTAGATTGGGTTGGAAGTGCTTTAGATAGGAAGAGCACTTCAGGATGTTGTTTCAGTTTGGGGTTAGCCATGACTTCATGGAAAAGCATGAATCAATAAAGTATTTCTCTCAACATGACATAAGCATAATACATTGCATCATGTTCCGCCAGTTGTGAAGCCATATGGATTCATAAGTTGTTGACAGGTCTTTTTGATATGGAGATGGAAGCCACCGTGATTCTATGTGATAACCATAGTTGTATAAAAATGATAGAGAACCCAATGTTCCATGATAATTCGAAGAACATAGAGATATGATTTCACTACATTTGTGATATGGTGCAGAGGGGGAATTTAAAGCTCCAATATGTTGGCACAAATGAGTAGGTTGTAGATGTGTTGACCAAGCCTCTATCTCAAGTGAAGTTTGAGTACTCGTGAGACAAGATTGGTTATGTCCTAAAGGATCTCCCTCAAAAGGGGGAGTGATGATGATGATACTATGGTATCATGACCAACAATGGGTAGCTCAATTAAGATTTTATATCCTAGGGGATTGATCGTCCTTGGAAAAATCCTAAAGGTCCGGTACAGATGGTCTGTCAGAGTACCTATGCATGTATATGCCATCTATGGTCAGTAGTGGTAGATCCATTAGTATTTTATATCCTAGGGAATATTATGATTCCTGGGTAGATCTTGAAGGTTCGCTAAGAAAATTCTATCAGAATACCACGTGGTATCTTGTTAGGATTTTATATCTTAGGGAATCTTATGATTCTTGGGCAGATCCCAAAGGTCCGGTAAGGACAGCCTGTCAGAGTAACACAAATGTTTTTGTTTATGCACCTACCTCATTCTGTTTCCACATGATGATGATGTTGTTGTCCCAGCCTCATGTTGTTGATGATGTTGTTGTTCCAGCCTCATGTTGTTAATGATGTTGTTGTTCTAGCTTCATGCTAATGATGTTGATATTTAAACTTCATGCTGTTGCTGCTGATGATGATGATGTTACTCCAGCTCCATGTTGTGAACAATGATGATATTGATAATGAGAAAAACTTCCGATGATTTAAATATGTGCCAATCAGTGTTCCATATGTTGATGATGATGTTGCCCTCTCCTTCTCTTGATGATGTTGTATTGGGTCATGTCAATAGAATACCCTTCTCGTTAAGGGGGAGTGTTGAAATATTGTAACTTAGAAGAATGTTCTAATTATATTTGAGTTATTATCTTATAGATCAAATCCCCTTTTGCGGATTGATCATGTCATGTCTTGTATAATATCAAATCCCCTTTTGTGGATTGGTCAAACCATATTTATATGGT
This sequence comes from Picea engelmannii, assembly GCA_009831015.1. Lineage (NCBI taxonomy): Eukaryota > Viridiplantae > Streptophyta > Pinopsida > Pinales > Pinaceae > Picea > Picea engelmannii. The sequence goes on from WSFP011416485.1 coordinate 22,302, forward strand.
GGTAATTGTAAAGTTGTCCTCTAGTGTTTATAAAGTGGTTTTAACCACTTCTAGAAGAATTTGGCCCTACTAAGTGAAGAGACATAACTCTAATGCCTCCTCAACTAGTATTTATATGTGAGGATGGTCCCACACTTGTTCACTCTCACACTCACTCATCTAGTGCACATATCTGGAAGGAAGTTGTAGTTGCAGGAGGAAGGAGAAGAGAGGTGCATGCTTAGTCTTATTTCATTCTTGGTGTTTTGGTCTTAGTATTGGTAGTCTATTATTGAGGAATTTTTTGTTGTGTTTTCTCCCCCATGAGGGTTTCCCAGGATAACATGTTGTGTACCTTGTGATTGTGTTTCTTTCAGTGATCCTCTTTATGTTGTTATTTTTGAAATGAATTCAATTCTCATGTAATTTGGAAATAACCTAATAACAACAGTAACAACTTAACAACAAACACTGTAACAACGTTATCGTAGGAGGAAATTCTTTTTTTTTTTCAATGAAATCCATATTCTACAAGAATTTCAACATGTGTTTCAACACAAGTTTCAACATAACTTTCATCATACACAAGATTAGTTGCATGAGTAACAGTGGTTCATATTCATAGAAAACTGACTAAATAGAATGGACCACTAACACAGTCCTTATTCGACTTATTGCCTAATTTGTAGAATATAAATAGTTTTGGGTGATGCAGATTGCCCGAGCCAAAGAATGCTCCTGAATCACTGCTTCCCTTACAACACTATGATTTTTATCCAAAAAGGTGTAAACTATTAGTGAATCTAAATATTGGTTGTCTTGTACCAAATGTTAGAATATTGAGACATACAAATAAACATACAACACTATTAAACAAAAGAACCTTACTAGTCTATCCTTCTATCCATATAACAACAACATTTAATCATAATAACAAAGAGACAAGAGAAAAATATTACACTAGATATACATGGTAAAACCCCAAAACGAGAAAACATCCACAGGAAGATATTTTCTTCTTTATTCTTCAAAAATCTCCAATATTACACTTGAGCTTCCACATATCATACTTCATCTTCACATCATTCCAATGTATATGATCACTATGTGACCCTTCATTTCAATGTATATGATCACTATGTGATTCTTAATTTCAATGTACATCATGGGTCTCTCTTACCTCTATTATATACCAAGAAGTATGGAGGAATTACATCCCAAAATATATGTGGGATAAATGTAATTTCACCTCTTTATATAATGAATGGTAACAAGAGTATATTACTTCATGATGCATGTGGGATAAATCTTTTACATAAGAGTAGACATTATTACTTTCCAAATTAATACATTCCAACAATAATACTC
>ML862255.1:0-23647 GCA_009831015.1 Picea engelmannii
TTTCTGTAATCTTTCTAAGTCTAAAATTTCTGGTTGATTTTTAGTTTGAGGAGGCCTCACAAGGATTTCTATTTTCTTTTTAGAGGATGAAGCTGTTTCAGCTTCACTATTGAGATTGTCTTTTAAGATTAATATATCCTTTTCAATTTGTCTTGCTTCCTCAAAAGCTTCTAACATTGTGTTCTTTTTAGACCTTTTGACCCAAATTGCTATGTTATTATGCAAAGACTTAGTGTAATATGTGACAATTAGGCTTTCAGTGGGCATTGAATCTACAAGGATTTTATTTTTTAACGTAATAAATCTTTGGTTAAAATCTTTCACTTTTACCTTGGGATTCATTTTTAGGTTGGAGAGTTCCATAACTAAGACTTCAAGAGATTTATCATCTCCAAATTTTTCCAAAAAACAAGTTTCAAACTTGTCCCAAGATATGATGGTTTGGGGCTGTTCAGCGAAATACCATGTGGAGGCAGTTCCCTCAAAAGTATAAGGGAATAATCGACATACTACATCCTCGTGTTCAACACTCTGGAGTCTAATGGCCAACATAGATTTTTTGATGTGGTCTTCAGCAGATTATTTGGAATCTGGATCAAATTTGGGTAACCATTTCTCCGGGTGTTTTGGTAATGGGTGTTGAGGTTCGAGTACAACCACGACATCTTGATCAAGCCAAGGTCTGGCGGGATTGCTTTGGTTTTCCATGGGTGTTGGTGGTTTTGAAGGATGTGATGGTCCTGGTGAGGAATTTCCTTCATTTGAAGACTCTCCTCCTGAAGAGGATGGAGATGACTCAGGTGGGGAAGGTGGAATACCAGATCCTATGGCTCCAAGGGTAGGTGTTTCAGTAGGATTGGTAGTATGTTCACTTAACAAGTTTTGGAGCAGACGAGGGCCTTGAAGTTTTTCTCGGATATCTGATAAATCTAGGGGTTGATTAAGTGGCCTACCAGGTTGTGTGATACAGGATAAGGAACTATGTATTCTTATGAGTGACTGACGAACAATTTCTTGGATGCCAGCCCCTTAAGGAACTGGTGTCACTGGTTCAACGAGAATCTCAGGGTTATCGTTTGAGGTAGTTTTTGTTTCAAGTGTAACGTTTTTTTCTGAGTGACTACGTGTTACGACAAGGGAGTGAGTGTGTGGGGGAGGAGTCTTGTGATCTCCACATGCCATTAATTGAATTCATTCCCTCCTTCTAGCACCATTTGTTGACGGGCGTAGGTGACACACCGTCAACTGGGAGAATAGATCCAGACCGGGTTTGTCTAATTAACCCAATTCGTTTGGTGTAATCTATTATGACGGTTTTAATGGCTCCGTTAGCCAACTAGGGTCCTAAAACAAAGAAAATAAATAAACTACTCTAAAGCTCAAACTATAATACTATATACTTTAATCTAATTATTTACAAGTGTTTCCAGAAATATAAATAGAGTATTTACAAATTGAAAGTTTTTGGTGGAAGACCTATTTCTTTTCTTATGAGCTCCTCGGTCAATTCTAACCATGTGTCTCCGATTTTAGCCCTGCAACCATCGAAGGTTTGCACGAAGGATTTTTCCACTTGAAGATTATAACCCTCAAATTTCTTAAGGAATATATCCCAGCCATGACTTTTTAGGTCCTCAATTGCATCATCATGAGAAAGTAAGGCCTGGCATTCGTTCGGCTCCAAGTGAACGATAGGCCCCATGACAACTATGACCAGAATGCAACAGAGATTACTCTGAATAGTTTTAGGTTCGAATTGTGTGAGCAACAAGAACAAGTCTGAATGGAGAGTAGAAGCACGAAAATAGCAGAGCTTGAGGGTCATCATAACTCGAAAATAGGAATGAAAACCAGAAGGTTCATCGTATCCCCTACCATCTCTTGTGATGAGTTCCATAACTCCAGAGTATCAAAACCCTATGGAGGTAATGAATAACTCATTCATATGTTAAGCTAGCAAGGTGAGGTGAGGATGCAAGTACAATAGGTCCGCATTCATTTGTATGACTGTTGGTACGACCATTGAATTCGTGAGAGGACTATCAAAAATATCAAAGGATCTTCACAAATCGAAAATAAACTATCAAACCATATTAAAACCATAACATTGAGAATAGATCACTCAACCATTAGATTTGGATTTCAATTAAATATGGGTGACCTTTAACAAAGATGTTTCTAAGGCACAAAGAAAAATTATAACACCAAGCTAAGTTTTATTTTTAATTCATGCTTACAGTCATGAATTAAACATGAAACAAAAAAGAAAACACTAAAAATAAGAAATTAATAAGTGTAGATTTTAATCCAGCAATCATCTCAAAACTCTCAAAAATGTTTACAAAATTGAGGTGATGGAAACTACAGAAAAATGCAATTTCTTTCGATCATGTTAAATATCAAAATCATGTGGGCCTTCCAACAATGGCGATGTACTGGACGAAGTAGTTATCTCTGCATCACCAGAAAATTCATGTTGGGACGAATCAGAAAGAATGAAAAATTAAGAAACAGTTGACAACAAGTCAAACATTCCGATCAAAACTTAGAAAATAACATAGGCTAGCGTCATATGTGTTTCTGTCAAAATGCAATCTGGTATCAAGTTTTGATTACGAACAAGACGATGTTTAGGCAACCGACTCTGATACTATTGACATGGCCATTGCTGCCAGTAGGCGTGCATAGCCTCGATAAGGATGTCATTTAACCCAATCTAACACCTCTATCCTGTCCAAAAGTCGTCCATTCAAGATGAAGGACATCTTTATTTTCGATCAATTCCAAAAATTCATACCTGATAATTTTCTTAAACCCGACATTGCTTCGCTACGAGAAGGCCTGTTTAGTACCTTGACGAAGTTGCCTTGGCATCATGCATGCATTTACCTGCTGCTAACAAGATCCCATGAGATATTAAGACTAGAGCCATTGCATATGTTTGAGAATGTTGTAATTGTCTTTATTGACTGTAGATTGTACATATTTTGAGCACCGACTCATATCTAAGTTGTAAATGTTCATTTACTCTAATAAGCTTAGTGGTAGGACTCTTTTAATTGTGATGTGAAAGCATTCAAATAGTCTGGAGGGAAGGTTCAAGAAGTCATTTCATGTATAAATCAATGTAATCCATGCCAAGAGGAGGTTGTTGAAGGTTTTTGAAACTTTTGTAAACTATTTTTGAAGAAATATAGAAGAAGAGAATTGCTTTCAAAATTTATGAGACTGTGAACTTGTTCATTTCTCTAAAACTGAATAGATGTTGTGTTGTTATCTCTGTGTATGAATGTGTATCTCAATGTTTTATTGAATGATTACTTTATTTAGTTATAAGTTTAAATTGTTTCTCTTTTGAGAATATTTGTGCAAATAGTGCATAGTGCCAACACAAGGTGTGTGGAGGCCAAGTTGTTTACATGTTCAGAAGCTCAGGAGAGATAGTGCAAGTTTGCACAGAGCAAGCGCCAGGAGTGTGCCTACACCCAAATCAATGTAAAATATCAAGGGGAGAATAGTGCAAGGAGTGCACAAATCCAACACTTCGCTAAGTGTTGATCAAGCTTAGGAGAGTTAGCATAAGGAATGCATCAACCCATATAGTTCTAAGGGTCTAAGCCTATGAGAGAAGCACAAAGTGTGCACTAGAGTTTGAGTCATTCAAGTGCCAAAGCTCAGGAGGGATAACAAGTATAAGGCTCCAGGGAGGAACTAAAGAAGAGGAGAAATCCCTTTATTTTAGGGTCGAGTGGATGAGATCTGTTTGGGAGGAGTTGACATCCCTCACATTCATTCTATCCATTGAAGGAGCATGGTCGTTAATTCCTGAGGCCTTCGGATTTCGATGCTCCAAAAGATTTGAGTGTTTTTTTGTAAGTAAGGCATGGAGCCCCGAAGGTCTGAAGCTCAGAGTAAATCTCCATCGTAGATCAAAAGGTGAGTGTGAGTTGTTGGATCCCTGAGTGGTTTGGCAATTCGACAATCCGGGTGAAATTGGTCGTTGTTGTGCGGAGTGGAGAATACCCCGAAGCCCGAAGTCCTAGAGTATTTATTAGCCATAGATTTTGAAAGGGAGGTCGATCCCATCTGCCATCCGATTGAACCTTACCATCAACGTTTTGGGAAGTGGAAGGACAAGGTAATACCTACACTCGTCGGCCAAGCCACCTTTATGACCGAATTCAACCGGTAATCACTCTCATGATTTGAGTGCTTTTGTTGGGTTGGGTAATTTTCTTTTGAAGCCCTAGATTCTAGAGTGAACACAAATCATTGATCCGAGAGAAAACGCCAACCATTAGATCTGTGAGATACGACACTTCACCAGTTTAGAGGTTTTGGGTGTGGAGTTTTATGTTGGTAAATCCTTCGGAGAACCATAGTAAACGCTTCCAAATTAAGCCCAAGGCCACACAGACGACTCCGTTGGAGAAAAAGGACCCTCACAAGTACAAAAATTTCATGCGATGTGTGGTGAAAGGCATGTGGTAAGAGTTTAGGGGTTCTGTGAGGACCCGTGATCCACTTTGGATCTTGTGAAGTTCGATCCTAGATCGGGAGGTCACTCAGGCCCATAGGGGGTTTGCATCAGGTGGTATCAGAGCAGGATGAAGCTCTGCATGAGAAGATATAATAGAATCCATGCCATCTAGGAGATGCAAGGAGAGACCTTTAGTCAATGCAATGATGGAGGAATAAGTGAGACAACTTCGAGCAAGGGTAGATGCCATGGACACAACACAAAGGAGAGCACTAGAGACCGGTGATGCTGAGAGTGAAAACCCATAAGAAGAGGAATTTGTAGGAGAAGAAGCAACAAAGGAATGGTTACTAAGAGTAGTTTCCATGCTGGGAACCAAATAAAAGATGTAAGTCCCTATGTCCGAAGGTAATTTGAATGTAGAAGAGTTGCTTGATTGGATAAGTTCTTTAGACAAGTACTTTTATTATGAGGAGATTAATGATGAGAAGAAAGTAAAGCATGTTGTGACCAAGTTGAAGGGACATGCAACTTTATGGTGGGACAAGTTGCAGGCTGAAAAAATGAGGAAAGGTAAGTCCAATATTAAAATTTGGGATAGAATGGTAGCTAAGCTTAAGGCTAAATTCATACCCAAATATTATTAGTTGAATCTCTTCAAAAGATTACAGAATCTAAGATACAAGGGTTTGTCAGTGAAAGAATATACTGAAGAGTTATATATGTTGAATATAAAAGGGAAGGTCGCTCATGATGAGGAAAAATCTTGTGAAGCCAAAAAAAGAGGTATGAGAACCAACCCAAAGAAACAATTTATTCAAAACAACTTGCAAGACCAAAGACAAAGTATGCAAGGTGATCATAGATAGTGGGAACACTAACAATTCAGTGTCCATGAAGATGGTGGAAAAGCTAAAGTTAGAGATGATAGCACATCCGAGTTCGTACAAGGTGTCATGGTTGCAGAACGGACATCAAGTCATAGTAAGTAAACAATGTAAAGTTGAGTTTAAAATTGGTAGTTATATGGATAAAGTTTTGTGTGATGTCATTCCTATGGATGTTTGTCATGTTCTATTGGGGAGGCCATGGAAATATGACAAAAATGTCATACATGATGGGAGAAAGAATACTTATACCCTTGAGAAAAATGGGTGTAAACATATGTTGTTTCCACTTGAGGAAAAGGGAGTCAAAGAGGATGCTAGTCTGAGTATACTTCTCATGAGTGGGAAGGAGCTCTTGAAGGAAGTTAAGAAAGATAAGGAAATGCAGTTTGTTGTTATAGGTAAGCCAAGAGTCATCCTTACAAATACGTCCATGAATTATTTGCCTGTGGAAATTCAGGAATTGTTGGATGAATTTGTTGATATTGTGGTGGATGAGTTGCCTCATACTTTACCACCCATAAGAGGTATTAGCCATCATATTGACCTTATTCCAGGAGCAAGTTTTCTGAACAAAGCATCATACAGATTGACCCCTTAGGAGAATGAAGAGGTCAAGGAGTAGGTCCAAGAGTTTTTAGATAAAGGGTTGATCAGAGAAAGTCCAAGCCTGTGTGAAATACCAAATGTGTTGAGTCCAAAGAAAGATGGAGGTTGGAGAATGTGCATAGATTCTAGAGCTATCAACAAGATAACAATCATGTATAGATTTCCTTTACCTAGAATGGATGATTTAATGGATTGTTTGAGTGGAGCTAGTTATTTTTCCAAGATAGACTTGAAAAGTGTTTATCATTAGATAAGGATCCCATGAGATAAGTGTTTATCATTTGAGTGGAGCTAGTTATTTTTTTGAGACGTTTGTAATTAAGGATCCCATGAGATATTAAGACTAGAGCCATTGTATATGCTCCAGAATGTTGTAATTGTCTTTAATGACGGTAGATTGTACATATTTTGAGCACCGACTCATATCCAAATTGTAAATGTTCATTTACTGTAATAAGATTAGTGGTAGGATGCTTTTAATTTTGATGTGAAAGCACTAAAATATACCGAAGGGAAGGATCGAGAATCCCCTTCATGAATAAATCAATGTAATCTATGCCAAGAGGAGGTTACTGAAGGTTGTTGAAACTTTTGTAAAATGTTGTTGAAGAAATATAGAAGAAGAGAATTTCTTTCAAAATTTATGAGACCGTGAAATTTTTCATTTCTCTGAAATTGAATAGATGTTGTGTTTTTATATTTTTGTATGAATGTGTATCTCAATGTTTTATTGAATGAGTTCTTGATTTAGTTATAAGTTTCAATTGTTTCACTTATGAGAATCTTAGTGCAACGAGTGCATAGTGCCAACACAAGGTGTGTGGAGGATGAACCATTTACAGGTTAAGAAGCTCATGAGAGATAGTGCAAGTTTGCATGGAGAAAGCATACGGAGTGCGCCTACACTCAGAGCAGTGTAAAATCTCAAGGGGAGGATAGTGCAAGGAGTGCACAAATCCAACACTTAGTTAAGTGTTGATCAAGCTCAAGAGAGTTAGCGCAAGGGTATAAGCTCTAAGGGTCTAAGCTATATATAGTTCTAAGGGTCTAAGCTCATGAGAGAAGCACAAAGTGTGCGCCAGAGTTCAATTCATTAAAGTGACAAAGCTCAGGAGGGATAATGAGTATAAGGTTCTAGGGAGGAACTCAAGAAGAGGATAAATCCCTTTGTTTTAGGGCTGAGTGGACGAGATATGTTCAAGAGGAGTTGACATCTCTCACAGTTGTTTGATCTGTTGAAGGAGAGTGATTGTTAAGTCCTAAGTCCTTTGGACTTCGCTACTCTAGAAGTTTTGAGTTGTTTGTTGTAAGTAAAGCATGGAGCCCCAAAGTTTCGAATCCCGGAGTAAATATCGACCGTAGATCATAAGGTGAGTGCGAGCTTTTGGATCTCCAAGTGGTTCGATGATTCGACACTCCGGGTGAAATTGGTCATTGTTGCGCGGAGTGGAGAATCCCCCTAAGATTGGAGTCCCAGAGTCTTTCTTAGTCGTATATTATGAAAGGGAGGTGGACCCCATATTCCATTCGATTGAACCTTATCATCAATGTTTTGGGAAGTGGAAGGATAAGGTAATACCTACACCCGCCAATCTAGTCACCTTTATGATTGAATTCGACAGGTAATCACCCCGATGATTTGAGTTCTTTTGTTGCATTGGGTAATTTTATCCCGAAGCCCCAGAGTCTAGAGTGAACACAAACCGTTGATCTGAGAGCAAATGCCAACCATCATATCTGTGAGTTGTGACACTTTGCCAGTTCAGAGGTTTTGGGTGTGGAGTGTTATGTTGGTAAATCCACCGGAGTGCCAGAGTAAACGCATCCAAATTAAGCCCGAAGCCACGTGCAAAAATCTGCTGGAGAAAAAGGACCCTCGCGAGTAAAAAAATTATGTGCATGCCCATAGGGGGTTTGCATCATCAAGGAATACATGTAGTCCATAATTTTCAAACAATTCTCTTGACAACATTATGATTCAGGAGCATCGCTATCAAATCAAACAAAAGTGGACGTGGAAGTGAAGTCAACACATCAACGCTTTGAAAGACCAAACCGACTCTTAACTAGCTTGGTAGCGATGTGGAGATCTTTTTGAATCTCTTGTTAATTAATTAGTTGTATGTAAAGTCGGGCCACCATTTTGAACTGATGGATCATTGTGAATCCTTACACAACTGTAATATATTATAGGTGTGGGATGTTATCCCGTATTAGTCATTAGGTTGCATTAATTAAGCTGAGTGGGTAATCGCTAGAGTGATAGGTGATAGATTATAGATAGGAGGAAGAAGAGCAAGGAAGCTTTGGGTCCTTAGACAAGTTTTTCATTGTAATGGATGTAAGAGATAGTAGTGTAATCATGTTTTTTTCTTCGAAATGAACAAAAAGGAGAAAATTGATTCAATTGTATAGTGTCGATATTGTTTCAGAGTTTTACTACTATTATGTGTTTTATGGATGTATGATTTTCATGGTGAGTAAATGAATTTATGAAGAATTGAATAAGTTTCAAGTGTTTCTCTTCTGTAATTTATGAAAGGAGTGCATATTGAACGCAAGGAGTGCGTATGAGAGAGTCTTTTTCGACTCGGAGCTCAGAAGAGATAACGTGGAACTTTTGTATGCAGAGTGTGCACATTAAGCACAAGGAGTGCGCATAGAGACGAACTTATTCTAAGTTCAAAAGCTCAGAAAGTTGAGCATAGAGTGTGCCAGGAGGGCAGCATAAAGTCTTTTGAAATACATAGAAGGGTTGAATCCCTTGGAGACTGAGTAAGTTAAAATCTCAGGGAGGAATAATGCAAGTTTGCACGCAGGAGTGTAAGTGTGTGCCAAGGTGAAGCCAAATTTCATTGACAAAAGCTCAAGAGGGAAAACACCGCTAAGACCTTTGAAACAATTGAAATCTTTCAAGTCAAGAAAGAATTCAAGCTCAAAAGGGTTGACACCAAGTTATTTGGCAAGGAGCTATTGAGAACTTGGATGGACGGTAGAAACTCTTGGAGGGAGAAGTGCTGATAGTCGTTAGATCCAGAGAAGCTGCGAGGAGGATAAAGCCGAGAGTCATTCAATACTTGAAAGGTCAGGATAGGTAGGAGCTGTCGATCTAAGGGGAGATCGAACCGTTGATTCCTTTCATTGGGAAATCAGAAAGCAAGAGTTTAGAGAACGAAGGAGACCATTTTCCAAAGTCGTGAATTGCGAACATCCGATTCGCGGAAATAAATCTAGAACATCGAATCATGGGGAGTGTGAGATGTTGATATGATGCACTTGGAAGTTAGGAAATTGAGAGTTGGAAAGGAGAAGAGAATTGTTTTCCAATTTCGCGAACCGTGAAGTCCTGATTTGCGAAGAGTTGATCTGGACCGTTGATCTGAGGCAAGAGGGGTTTGAAAGTTTGGACATCAGCAGAAGATAGAAGAACTAATTCATGAGTTCGTGAAGTGAGAAGTCACATAATTATTGGAAGCTGGGCCCCAGGTCACAACCAGAGGTCACATTGAGGAAGATTAAGGGAGGAGCTAGTGCTCACTAGATTCCTAGTTCGGGAGTTCGAGAGTCGGGAGAGTCAAGGTTGGCTCCCATGAAAATCCCTGAAATGTGAAGTCATGAAGTGCCTTTTGGTTAAGCGCGTGGTCACAACTAGTGGTCACGTGGAGAAGGCTTGCACCCAGTGTTAATTCACGCAGGAGGAGTTTTATAAAGACCTATGGATTGTTTCTCAGAGGTTCCAATAGGGAATCAAAGAGTTGTTTAAGCTCAGTATTGTGAATGATCCTAGACCAAGAGGTCGCGTAGCCCTTGGAGAGAAGGGGGGTCTGCACCAAGTGGTATCAGAGCCTGAAAAAAAAAACCTTGAAGTTGTATTTTGTGTGTTAGGAGCAGTTGAAATAATGCCGCAAAGGATACACGTAAATCTACCTATAGTAAACCATGCTGTAGGAAGGGAAGTGAGAGAACTTCACGCAAGGTTGGAAGTGATGGAAATAATGCAAAGGAGAAAATATACCGCTGGAGACATCAGTGATGTAGAGAGTGAAGAAATAGAAGTTGAAGAAGCTACAGGGGAAGATGCAGATGATGAACGCTTCTTGAAAGCTGTTATGAAGTTGGGAGCTAGAGCGAAGATGGACGTTCCAATGTATGAAGGTAACTTGGATGCCGAAGAGCTATTGGACTGGATAAGGTCCATGGACAAGTGTTTCGACTATGGAGATGTTGATGAAGGAAGGAAACTGAGACATGCTGTCACCAGATTAAAGGGACACACAACACTGTGGTGTGATGAACTGTAGGTAGAGAGAAGGAGAAAAGGAAAACAAAATATAAATAATTGGGATAGGATGGTAGCCAAACTGAAGGCTAAATTCATACCTAAGGATTACCAGATAAGTTTTTTCATAAAGTTGCAGAACCTGAGACAGAGGGGTTTGACAGTGAAAGAGTATATAGAAGAATTCTATAGGCTGAATATTAGGATTGGACAAAGAGAGAAATATAATGAAAATTTTTCCAGGTGTATAAATGGCTTGAGGTATGAAATTCAGGATGAGATCAACATCATGATTGTGAGGACAATGGAATATGCTTACCAGATTGCACTGCAGGCAGAAGAAAAGTTAGCCAGAAACCAGAGTCAACGAAACATAAGCAGAGGCTCAAATAGAGGTAAGGGAATTATCTATGATAAGGCACCAAAAACTAAGAATGAGACAGAGAAATCATATGGCCAGTTTGAAAGAGAAGGAAGTTCCCGAAGAAGACCATTTGGTGGGAGAAATTATTTTCCTCGAGGAAGAGGAAGAGGTAGAGGAGGTGGAGTTAAATGTTATGCTTGTGGAAATACATGACACATGTCTTGGAAATGCCCCGAGAGGAAGAAAGAAGGAGGAGGAGAAGCACACGTTTCTGAAGCTAAGAAGAGTGTGGAAGCATTAGCAACAGAAGGAGGACAAACCTTATGATTTGGAAAGTTCTTCTAAAGATAGAGAAAGAAATAGAAGGCTCAGTTCAACGAACGAGGCTGTTCAGGATTGCTTGTAAAACAAAGGACAAAGTTTGCAAAATGATTATAGACAGTGGGAGAAATGATAATTTAGTATCTACAGAAATGGTGGAGAAGCTGGAGCTAGAGACAACTGCACACCCAAGTCCATATAAAGTATCGTGGCTGGAGAAAGGACATCATGTAATGGTAATTCAACAATGCAAAGTTGAATTTAAAATAGGAGGCTATAAAGATGAGATTCTGTGTGATGTAATTCCCATGGATGTTTGTCATATTTTGGTTGGGAGACCATGGTAGTTTGATAGGAATTTCATTCATGATGGGAGGAAGAATACTTTTACTTTGGAGAAAAAGGGTAGATCCCACATGTTACTGCCAATAGAAGAGAAGAAAGAAAAGGAAGAAGCCAACACAAGAATACTTCTCATGAGTGGAAAGGAACTCTTGAAGGAAATCAAGAAATATTAAGAAATGCAATTTGTTGTAGTGAGGAAGCCAAGATTTATCCTTACCAATACTTCCATGAATGATTTACCTGAAGAAATCCAAGAATTGTTAGAGAATTTTGATGACATATTAGTGGATGAGTTGCCTCACTCATTACCACCCATTAGGAGTATCAGCCACCATATTGACTTGATCCCATGAGCCAATTTAACAAACAAAGAAACGTATAGGTTGACACCTCGAGAGAATGAAGAGGTTAAGAAACAAGTTCAGTAGTTGTTGGATAACTTTTTAGTCAGGGAAAGTCTAAACCCATGTGCAGTTCCAACTGTATTAAGTCCAAAGAAGGATGGATGATGGATAATGTGTATAGATTCCAGAGCCATCAATAAGATGACCATCAGGTATAGGTTCCCTTTACCTAGGATGGATGATTTGATGGATTGTTTGAGTGGAGAAAGCTATTTTTCAAAAATAGACTTGAAGAGTGGATATCATCAGATAAGAATGAGAGAGGGAGATGAATGGAAGACAACATTCAAGACAAATGAAGGTTTGTTTAAATGGCTAGTCATGCCATTTGGATTGATAAATGCTCCAAGCACATTTATGAGGTTGATGAATGAGGTATTGAAAGAATTCATAGGTAAATTTGTCATTGTATACCTGGATGATATATTAATTTTCAGCAAAACAAAGGAAGAACATTTAAAGAACTTGACATTAGTGATGAGGAGATTGCAATAGGAAAAGTTGTTAATAAAATTGAAGAAAAGTTATTTTCTGAAGACATAACTCATATATTTGGGTTTTGTGATTTCTACAAATGAATTGAATATGGATACAGAGAAGGTGAGAGAAATCAAAGAATGGCCGTCACCAATGAGCATATTTGAGGTGAGAAGTTTCCATCGGTTAGCAAGTTTTTATAGAAAGTTTATCAGAAATTTTAGTGGTATATGTGCACCCATAATGGACACTGTGAAAAATAAACATAAGCCTTTTAATTGGACAAAGGAGGCTGAGAAAAGCTTCAGAGTGTTGAAAAAGAAGATAACATAACAACCAATTCTGGTTTTACCAGATTTTGGAAAAACATTTCAGGTGAGGTATGATGCAAGTGGAATAGCCATTGGAGCAGTTTTGAGTCAAGATAATAGGCTAGTTGCTTATTTTAGTGAAAAGTTGAATGACGCTAAGGATAAATATTCTACGTATGACAAGGAGTTTTATGCAGTGATTCAAGCTTTGAAGAAATGGAGGCATTATTTAATTCCAAAAGAGTTTGTCTTGTATAGTGATAATCAAGCTTTGCAATTTATTACTAGGCAAGAGAAGTTGAATAAGAGACATGCTAAGAATTCATGCAGAATTTTACTTTTGTCATTAAAAATATTTATGGAAGTGCTAATAAAGTTGCAGATGCTTTGAGCAGGAGGAGTTTGGTTATACATGAATTTCAAGTGAAGACCTTAGGATTTGAGCACCTTAAGGAAATGTATCAGGAAGATCTAGATTTTAAGGAGGCTTATGAAGCATATGAAAATCCTTTGTTGAGGGATAACAATTTATGGGCAGAATATTTAATCCATGATGGATTGTTGTTTAAAGGAAGCCAATTGTGCATACCAAGATGTTTAATGAGAGATAATTTATTGAAAGAAAAACATAGTGGAGGTCTAGCTGGACATTTTGGTCATGACAAAACATTTGCACAACTGAGTAGTTTGTATTATTGGCTATGTATGAGGGAGAATGTGAAGAATTTTGTAGACCGATGTAAGATTTGTCAACATGCAAAAAGGAAGAGACAAAATACTGGTTTGTATCATCCATTGCCTATCCAAGAAAGGCCTTGGGATGCGATTAGTATGGATTTTGTATTGGGATTACCTAGAACCCAGAAGAAAAGTGATTCCATATTTGTTGTGGTCAATAGATTTTCTAATATGGCACATTTCATACCATGCCAAAAGAAAGATGATGCTACACACATAGCCAATGTGTTTTCAGAGAAGTTGTGAGATTACATGGATTGCCCAGAAGTATAGTTTCAGACATGGACACTAAGTTTGTAGGACACTTTTAAAGGACTATGGAAGAGGCTGGGAACTAATTTATCTTTTAGTTCAACATATCACCCTCAGACAGACGAACATACTGAAGTGGTGAATAGGAGTCTGGGAAACTTGTTAAGGAGTTTAGTCATTGAACAAGGTCGTCAGTGGGATCAGATTCTGGCACATGCAAAATTTGCATTTAATAATTTAGTTAATAGAAGCATTGGAAAAAGTCTATTTGAGATAGTATATAGAAGACAACCAAGAGGGATTGTAGAATTGAGAGAGTTAAAACAAGATTAATTTAGGAGCACTGGAGCAGAAGATTTTGCTACAGAAATGCAAAGACTTCATGTTCAAGTTAGGAGGGAGATATAGGATAGTAATCAAAAGTATAAGGACAAAGTTGATAAGAAAAGAAGGGAAGTTCAATTTGAAGTGGGAGATGAAGTTTTAGCTCATTTGAGGAAGGAGAGATTTCCAAGAGGAACATATAATAAGTTGAAGATGAAGAAGATAGGACCATGCAATATCCTTAGAAAATTTGCAGCAAATGCTTATGAGATCAAGTTGCCGGACAATGTTGGAATATCATCGATATTCAACGTTGCAGATTTGTCTCCTTATAACAGAGATGAAACAAGAGAATTGGATGATCATGAAGAGATTCAATGGGAAGAACAGATGCCCACAGTAGAAAAACCTCATATGGAGAAAATATTAGAACAAAGAGTTGGAAGGAAAACCAGAAGAAAGATGCATCCTAAATATTTGGTAAAGTGGAAGGATCACCTTGTGGAAGATTCAAGTTGGGTAACTGAACCTGATATTTTGAATCACGGTAAAACAATGCGAGAGCTCCTGAACATGAGTCCATTAATATTTTGGCCAGAGGAGTATGATGTAGGAGCATCACTATCAAATCAAAGAAAATCGAATGTGGAAGCGAAGTCGACACATCAACGCTTTGAAAGAGCGAAACTGACTCTTAACCAGCTTAGTAGTGGTGTGGAGATCTTTTTGAATCTCTTGTTAATTAATTAGTTGTATGTAAAGTCGAGCCACCGTTTTGAACCGACAGATCATTGTAAATCCTTACACGACTGTAATATATTACAGGTGTGGGATGTTAGCTCATATTAGTCATTAGGTTGCATTAATTAAGCTGAGTAGGTAAGCTAGAGTGATAGGTGATAGATTTTAGATAAGAAGAAGAAGAGCGAGGAAGCTCTGGGTCCTTAGACAAGTTTTTCATTGTAATGGCTGTAAGAGATAGCAGTGTAATCATGTTTTTTTCTTTGAAATGATCAAAACATAGAAAATTGATTCAATTGTACAGTGTTGATATTGTATCAGAGTTTTACTACTATTATGTGTTTTATGGATGTATGATGTTCATGGTGAGTAAATGAATTTATCAAGAATTGAATAAGTTTCAATTGTCTCTCTTTTGTAAGTTATACAAGGAGTGGATACCAAACACAAGGAGTACATATGAGAGACTCTTTTTTGACTTAGAGCTCAAAAGAGATAGCATGGAACTTTTGTATGCAGAGTGTGCATGTTAAGTGCAAGGAGTGTGCATAGAGATGAACTTATTCTAAGTTCAAAAGCTCAAAAGGTCAAGCACAGAGTGTGCCAGGAGGGCATCATAAAGTCTTTTGAAATACGTAGAAGGGTTGAATCTCTTGGAGACTGAGTCGGTTAAAAGCTCATGGAGGAATAGGGCAAGTTTGCACGCAGGAGCGTAAGTGTGCGCCAAGGTGAAGTCAAATTTCATTGACAAAATATCAGGAGGGAAAACACCACTGAGACCTTTGAAACAATTGAAATCTTTCAAGTCAGTTAAGAATTCAAGCTCAGAAGGGTTGACACCAATTTATTTGGCAAGGAGTTGTTGAGAACTTGGACGGACGATAGAGACTCTTGGAGGGAGAAGCGCCGATAGCCATGTGCCGTTAGATCCAGAGAAGATGCGAGGAGGATAACGTCAAGAGTCATTCAATACTTGAAAGTTTAGGAGAGGTAGGAGACATCGATCTAAGGGGAGATTGAACCGTTGATTCATTTCATCAGGAAATTGGAAAGCGAGAGTTTAGAGAACGAAGGAGACTATTTTCCAAATTCACGAACCGCGAACATCTGATTCGCGAAAATAAATCTATACCATTGAATCACGGGGAGTGTGAGCCGTTGATTTGATGCACTTAAAAGTTGAGAAATCGAGAGTTGGAAAGGAGAAGGGAATTTTTTTCCAATTTCGCGAACCGCGAAGTCCTGATTTGCAAAGAGTTGATCTGGACCGTTGAAACAAAAAAAGTTGTGGACCGTTGATCTGAGGCAAGTGGGGTTCAGAATTTTGGACATCAGGAGAAGAGAGGAGAACTAATTCGCGAGTTCACGAAGTGCGAAGTACCGTAGCACTCGGAAGCTAGGACCCAAGTCACAATCGGAGGTCACATTAAGGAAGATTAAGGGAGGAGCTAGCGCTCACTAGATTCCTAGTTCGGTAGTTTAGGATTTGGGAGAGTCAAGGTTGGTTCCCATGCAAATACCTAACATGCGAAGTCACGAAGCACCTTTTGGTTAAGCACGTGGTCACAACTAGTGGTCATGTGGAGAAGGCTTGCACCCAATGTTAATTCGCGTAGGAGGAGTTTTGTAAAGACTTGTGGATTATTTCTCAGAGGTTCTAGTAGGGAATCGAAGATCTGTTTTAGCTCAGTATTGTGAACGATCCTAGATCGGGAGGCTGCACAACCCTTAGAGAGAAGGGGGGTCTGCACCACATTCACTTGAAATCAATTCACTTATATAAATTGATTTAGTGAGAAATTATTTCCTAGACCTTGTATAACTAGAATGATTTGGATTGATATAAAAAGGTCTAGTCCTAGTCCTAGACCCAATGTTTCTTTGCATTGTCTCCACTATTTCATCATCCTCACTAGAAGAATTTTCCTCATCACTAAAAGGAATATCAAGCAAAACATTGTTAGGAGACTGAACAAAAGAATGTCAATCACCTTGATTTGTTGCAGCTAAATGATTGAGAACATGACTTCATTCCTAGGTCCATCATCATCTTCATTGATAATATCGTTGATGAGAGGAATATCAAGCTCACTAGAAAAATGATTACCATCCTCAACAATGTCATTGGATCTTCCATAAAAGTATTCATTTGAAGGAAAATCATCATCACCCTTAAGACTATCAATGCCATTAATATCCCCACTTGGAGAAAAGTTTCCAGCAACTTCAAAAAAAAATTGAGACCTTTTTCAAATAAAGTTTAACAAAATTCTTAGTATTTTTCAAAAAAAAGAAAAAAAAAAGGAAAATTTAAGTAAATTTTTCAAAAAAAATTACATTTTTTTTTATTGTTTTTTAGTGAAAACTTTATAGTTTTGGCCTATGGTGGCTGCTGGGGAAAATGTCCCTCCCATGCAAGATCATGATTTGGCGTATGGGGGTGCTCGACCCCAGCCCCCTAATGGCTAAGCCTTGACCGAAGGCTTGGCCGTGGGGCTGGGAATCGCCCCAACCCCCACCATGGACAAGGCACAATTGTGTGGCGTCCACATGATGTGGCCTTGGTCGGTCACAGTCCCATGGACTATGAGTTGACCATGGGGGGGCAACCCCCAAGGCCAAGCCTTGAGCTCTCCCATGGCTTGGCCGTGGGCCTTTTTTGAGGTGATGCCCGACATTGCCCTAGTAACTCTATGGGTCAAATCATTTAATTTTTTTTTTTAACTTAGTTGTTATAATCAATGNTTTTTTTAATTTATTATAATGTAAAAGGCCTATTTTTTTTTCATATAGGAAAAACGGTATGAAAGAGATTATCTATGAATATATCTGGATCAAAACATGCAATAATGGCATCCAAAATTACAATTGGGACCTCCATGAATGCTAGGCAACAAATTGATAGTACAACACCTAAGTTGTCAAGGATGAATGGAAAATGCTAGAGAGTGGAAAATTGTGCAAGGTGAAAACAAACTGGAATATTCTTGGTTTGTTAAAGACAAGAAAGGAAACAATGGATAACATCTATATTTGTATTGTGCCGAGTTTGAATATGTGAAAATAAATTATTAGACACTTGGCTTGTTACGAGATATATGTTTGGTGCCAGACACAGATATTGTTTATGCACTCGTCAAACAAGGCATGACTTATATCAATATTAGATATTGCTTGAAATTGAGCAATTATAACAAGGATGAATGTTTTACAGAATTATGTGCATCCATCATTGATGACATTGAGAAAGACAATGCAATTTTTTTTATTTTTATTTTTGTGTTCTTTATTATTTTTAGTATCATGTTAATTTTTTAATTTCATTTAACATAGAAATGTTATATTTTATTTTTATAGGATTTTGCTGAACGAATTTCACATATGTTAGTGGGGATTTAATCTAAAGAGAATAATATCATGGATGCCATAATTGCTTTTCATATTGAAAAGACACAAGAAGGAAGGAAAAAGAAAAAAAAATTAACAGAGGTTGAAGCTGCAAGAGTAGACAGAGAAGAACATGAAAGAAGAAAGAAAAGTTCTGATTCTAGAAATCCTAAAAAGGTTACATTTGAAAATGTGGAAACTCCAAATGAAGATTTTTTTTAGATTAGTCCCAATGAGGTCATCACTCCTCGCAAAAAGAATAAACATGATAAGCGCAAAAGAGCAACGACCGATGATGATTCCATTCCTATTGATTATGAAGAAATCATTGATTTAGATGAAACCCATTTAAATCATAAGAGGAAGAAAACAAATGTTGTTGATGATGAAGAAGCCATCATTAGCTCTGAATATTATAATGAAATCTCTAAAGGTATGAGAGAAATAATAACACCAGGTGCTGATCTAGAGGATGGTATTACGAAAACAACAAAAAATGTCATTCGAAATAGATTGAGGACGACGAACTTAGTTGATGATGGCCATACATTTCAGTTGAATGTGAAGCAACTTTATAAACCCACAAAAGGGAAATAAAAATATCAAATTAGAAAATTGCATCACTTGCACATTCACAATTTGAAAGCATTGATTAGGTACAATCCATATGAACATGTGGTTGACTACTTAGTTCTTGTTGACCCAATGAAAGTTACTAGGAGGGAATAATTTGATAGATCAAAATGTTTTGACTACAAATATTATGTGATTGGAGGAAATCATTCTGCAGAGGCTAGAAGAGAATTGATGCAAGAATATCCCAATAATCCTCTTTTTGAGACAGTCAAATGCATAATTTATGCTGGTTTAACAGATTCAAAAGAAAAGTTATTGGCATGGGATCATAACACATATAATGAGTACAAAATGTCCACGTCTTTCATTCAAAGGGTGATATTTATCCATAATGAGTTTTCTAAAATATGTTATGGGGAGAGATCAAATGTTGATGCCAAGTTTGGGAAGCAATGTTGTATGGAAATAAGATTCCCAATTGATGATGAAAATGAAAAAGAAAAAAATTGCAAAGGAAGTGATGTATTTAGAGATGTGGATAACTATTTTCAATTGGGATTTAGAACTGAACAAGTATGTGATTTTATAGATGAGATATTCAGCATATGGGAAAATATTAGTATAAAAAATCAGAGAGTTAAGAAGGCTAAACCATTAATATGTAGCACAAGTAAAACATGTCCTGAAATAAAAAATCTTCCATAAGATATGCCTATAACACCTTGGAGAACGATACAAGGAGTGAAGGATGAGAAACTTATCATAGGTATATTATCATGTGTAAAGTTGAGTGAATTTTCAATGGAAGAAATGTGTAATGAATTTAAAAAGTAAGTTTGTTGAGTTATTTTTATTTATGTCAGGACAAGACAATTAATTTTTAAAGGTTAACATATCAATGTTCTAAGTATTTTATTATATATATAATTATAACATTTTTTTTTATTTAGTCACAAGGTGTATATGAGATTACAAGAGGAAATGGTTAAGATGTTGAATGAAGAAAGTTGGGATGATGTTAAACTTAACTATCCAGATTCAATCTCTACAACAATATTGAAACAATTTTTTGTTGCCTTCAAAAATGTATGTTGATTTATTACATTCATATTATTCATTTGTAGGTGAATTTATTTCTATTTTAACAGTTATAGATATATAACTATATGTTTGTTTGTTTCATTAAAGATGCCAAAGAAGAATGCAGATGAAGTACTTAAAACCTTTAGAAGTTGTATTCAAAAAGCCAAGTTTGAAAGAGAAAGAAGGAGATGTGTTCAAACTGTTGAACTTGATGACACCCTTGATCACTACATTTGGAATGGGCTCGACACTATTCAATATAAAGTGATATTAGGTGATTGTGAACAAATTGCAAATATTGTTCCTAAAAAAGAATACTCCCTAGTTATTGCGGATATCCCTCATGGTTATAATATCCAAAACATTGGATATGATACTGAGCATTATACTTACCAAACTTTAAATAAAGTGGTTATGGGATTTATGGAAGTCACAACATCACCATTTTGGAGATTTCTGGTTTTTCATTCAGACACACAACAAGGATTATTACAATCGAGCATCAAGGGAAAAAAATGACAAGGATGCAATTTATTTGGTAAGATATTGAAAGTGTATGTTTAGAAATTAAGATTATAAATCAATTTTATTAATTCACAAGTTAATTGAATTTGCACTTATTTATGTTATAGGAACAAGCCTAATATCCATAGCTCCAATAGAGAACTATTTAAATGTGATTCTGAAAGTATACATATTGCAACCTGGACAAAAGATGATTCTTATCATTCTATTTTTGTCAATGTAAAGGATGGAGGGAAGCCTATTAGTTTCTTGGTTTACAATGTTGTGGTTAGAAATATAACATATGAGGAAAATTATTTCAAAGGAGAGATGGTTAATATTTATAAAAAACCACGAGATTAATTAATTATCTTATAGATACATTTTCAAACAAAGGAGATCGGGTTTTCGATTTGTTCTCGGGTTCATGTAAGAATTATGATCTAACATTTATGAAATCATACTTCAATATTGTATTATTTTTAATTTGTGTCTTTTTATAGTATTTAACTTCATTATTTATTTTATATTTGGTGATTAGGTACAACATTAATGTGTTGCTTACAGAAAGGAAGAAATTGGATAGCCATTGAAAGTGACCCAATACAGTGCAATTTTATTCAACAAAGAATTAATGTTATTCCAGCTCTTCCAAATGAAATGCAAGAAGTTGGCTTGAGGAAATGATATTTTAGTGAATCAAAGGTGGAAAAAATGTCAAAGGAACCTCAAGTACCGTTATGAGGATTGATTGGAAATAATCACTTCGGAGAACTTGCAGATATCAAAGACCCAATGGAAGAGCAAAATGACACAATGGAAGCACACAATGATGTTGAAGAAGATGATAATGTGTCTGTTGAGAATGATGAAATTGGGATATATGATATTGTTGATTAGTTTTAAGATGCCCTTGAAGACGATGCTCAATTTTGCAAATTTTTGATGAGCTATAACTGTAATGTTTTGACTTTCAGATTTTAAAATAAGAATGAATATGTATCTATTGTTGTTTTACGATGAATCTTTTTTATTGTTTAATTTTTTAACTTTTATTTGTATGTGAATCACTATACTAGGGAATTTTTTTATTAAATGTTGTCATTTTTTTACTTCAAATGTATAAAAATATGGAAAAAATGTTAATTATGCAGAAGGGATATATTAGGGATAACTTTTGAAGAAAACCTATCAATTGGTTGACAGGTTTTGGGAAACCACCCTTTTTGTTAAACTGTGTAGTACTTTGAAACCACCTTTGTCATCACCTTTAAACAGTCATAACATCACTGCAAATGCTGTAGAGGTGATGATGCTTTCTCTTACCACTTGTTCCATCCAGCGAAAACCAGCTCGACCGACCTCCTTTCACTCGACATCATGGTGAGGACCCGCTATCAAACGTCCACCCCATTAACCATGATTTATAGGTTTGAATATTTATTATCTGTAACTGTTGTTTTTTGTAGCCATAATTGTCATTTTCTGAGGTTGGAATTGTTGATTATCATTTTCAGAGGCCGTATCAGTTAAGGGCTCGCAGAGTCGGTGTTAAGCCCTAATATTGGCTCATTACCCCTTAATTGGGGCATATTAGATTAGTAATGTTATTTTATTTATGTCGGCTTTAGGCCATTAGTTGTAATTTAGATTAGTAATGTTATTTTATTTATGTCGGCTTTAGGCCATTGTAATTATACCTCCTAGTCTCCTATATATACCAAGGAGACATTTTCATTTTGAATCATCAGGGACTTGAACATTTAAGTGGGGTAAAAGGAGGTTGCCCCCTCGAAGAGGCTTATTATCTGAAATTATCTCTTTTTCAAGGCGTTGAGTACTTTTCCTAAGGTTTTTCTATGCTATATTGATGTTTGGTTCTTAACATATGGTATCAGAGCTCAAGGCCTTGGGGTTTCGCTGCTACATCTGAGACACCATGGCATTTTCGCTATAACTTTTTTTCTGCAACATTTCAGAAGGAACGGATTGGAGGATATTTAGAAGACTGATCAAGGTATGTTGGGTTCAAAATTCATCTCCCGAGGCCTTATAATTTCGGAGATACAACTTGTACAAGATAGGGTTCTGGAATCATCCTGAAATGAGTCATTGTGGAATTCTCACTATAAAAATTTTTCTGTAACGTTTCAGACCCTGAACTCTAGAGGCCATTTACAGAAATTAGTAGTGTATCTTTGGTAAAATTTTTAGCTTCTGGGTCCTCTTAAATTTGTAGATACACCCTGTGTAAGATAGGGTATATGACTAGCCCTATTGACTAGTCTCAAGAAGGTGTTCCAGGTAAAACAATCATAACTTCTTCCTAGAGTATCCAAATTGCGTGGGACTGGTTGCATTGGATCATGTACAGTCTGTAGTATTTTGGGTGCGAGTTTAAGAATTTTATATCAATTATTTTGTGCGGGGCACACTATACAAGTGAGATCTCCTGGAAAGGACAAAAATCGTCAAGTTGTGGGGAAGTTACCATAAATTCCACTTGGCACATCCAATTTTGATCAGACCTATGGCATTGTAGAGAAAAAATATCAAAGAAATACATAAGAGAAATTTCATACCCAGAAGGGCCAAAAATTGGGAGATACAACAGAAGAAATATTGTCTAGCAGAACCACCTCAAAATCAAGGTTCAAAAGTGATACTTGGCCAACATTCCACCCAAAAAGGGAACTTCTATACCAAATAAGCCTCCAAAAAATCCTACTTGGACTCTTGATGAAGGTGAATAAATGCGTAGGGACATAAATGAACTACAAAATAAGATGGATTCAATGGAAGCTAAGTTGGATACTAAGATGGATTCAATGGAAGCTAATTTGGACACTAAGATGGATGGTTTAAAAGGGGAGATCATGGAAGTATTGAAAGATTTCATAACAGAGAAGACACCTGAAAGTGAAAATGCATCCCATGAAATTCATGATGTGGACACAAGGAAGGTGAATCAAGAATGGAGAAACTCCAACTTTGGTTTGAAGACCAACCACGTTCCTAAGATTGACATGAGGAAGTTTGATGGCAAGGACCCAATCACATGGATACTTCAGATGGAGCAATTCTTTGATCTCCATAATGTGCCACATACACAAAAGGTACGAATTGATTCTTTATATTTAGAACCTAATCAATTTGTTTGGTATCGATGGCTCTATTCTCGCAAATCACTCGTCACTTGGACAATTTTCACAGAAGAAATGATATCACACTATGAGGATACAAGGAGCAATACCTTCTTTAGCCAATTGATAAATCTCAAGCAAAAGGGTCCAGTTACCGAGCACATTGAGAACTTTCAAAGATTGAATATAAAGGTAACCGATATTCCAGATGAGCACTTGATTGATGCATTCATAGGAACTTTAAAGGATAACATTCAACATGAGGTTCACCTTTGGGAGCCCAAATCATTGGAGAATGCATTTAAGGTGGCAAGAAATGTTGAAAGTAAAAATACGGCTATGGCTACTAGAAGGACCTATCCTAACATCTATAGAGAGAACAATTCTCCTTCTCCTAAAACACCTCAACCTACAAGGTTGAC